>PVIH01006571.1:0-109541 GCA_004025045.1 Sigmodon hispidus
TAGTATCACAAATGAGACTCAGAGCCAAATATTGGGGGAAGGCTGAAATATCAGAGAGAGGAAGCACCACAGTCAATTCTTAGTCAGCTGTCCTATAACTTCCTCAGCCTCATTCCAGGTTGCTTCTGCCAGATGCTTCTTCCAGTTACTTCTGTTCTCTCTGGGTTTCTACAAGCCATTATATACCTATCTCATCCAGGTTAGGATTAAATGTGTGTAGCCTTGAACTCACAGAAACAGAAGAAGTTCTGTCTCTGGAGTTGTGGGGTCAAGGGTGTAGGTCACCACTCTCAGCTTTCCCTGTGCTGGGATTAAAGGTGTGTGTGACTGACTCAGCTGTTCATCATTGTATTCAAGGTTTAAGAATTTCCTGAGCTGTCTGCCTAGGATTTGACTGTGTGCTCTTTCCCCAATATTCAGGTGTTATTAAATGTGTAATATATATCCACATACACGCACACACACACACACACACACACACACACACACACACACTTCACAAATATTTCCTTTGAGGTACTCTGTTCCGACAGACCAAAACAATTTACAAGTTCTTTTCCATTCTTTTCTCCCCTTCCCCTCCTTTTGCCTTTCCTTCTCTTTCTTCTCTTTCTCTCCCTTCTCTCACCTCTTCCTCCTCTTTCTTCTTGTTTCAGTGCTTGGAATCTAAACAAGGGCCTCACACACACATGCTAGAAAGTATTCTGCCAAAGACCCACACTCTCAACTTTATAAATTATCTTTTAGTTTTAATTCTACCCAGAGAAACAGTATAACTGAAGATTAGAAGGTTAAAATAGAACTTGTAAATAAGAAAGTACGAGAATAAAAGAGAAATTTCTCTGAGTTAGGATGGGACCAGCAATAGGTAGCTAGCTGTTTGATATGGAATACCTTTCTCTTAAAACGCTGCAATGTTTACCAAGTAGTTATAAAAGTGAAACTCAGTTAAAACAAAACAGAATGAACTGACCTGCATGAGCATGACTTCCCAGATGAAATTTCTCATGTTTCTGCACTTATTCAAAGAAAAGGCATAATTTTCCTACCTCATAATATGTAGGTTTGTCTTCAAGTCCCTAAGGCACTTCAGAGTCTATGTATCCAACACCAAACTGTGTCTTCCCCCTCTACAATCCTAACTAATAAACTCAGTGTCCTCTTTGGTGCTTTCTTCCTATCTTTCATACCTAATAAATTACTAATCTCCCTTCAAACTCCCTGAAGAAATGATCCTTGTATTTATCCCTCCCCCCCCCCAGCCAACGATTCAGCCTAGGCCCTTGTTATTTTCCATTTGGTCACCACAATTCTTCTTTTGTGAACTTCGTGCTCATTATCCATTTTCCTCTTTACTCATTAGGACATTTTTGAAGTATATTTCCATAAGGTAAAAAAAAGACATGATAAAAATTCTTATAAGGCAATTTTGTTCATGCTGTGACTGGAGTTATTATTCACTTTGAATGTTGGCAGATGCTCTCTGGAGAACTTCAAATATCTAGATGAAAAGTGGACATTTACTCTAGTTTTGAGCTGGTTGCATATGGATGTGAGGCAATCATTCTATAATATGACAAATGAGAGACTTTCATATAGATATGTGGGTGTCATAAAACTTGAGAGCTACTTTATTCATTCTTTACAATAGAAATGTGCCACCTGCTCAGCAGAAAACGAACTCAAGGACATCTCTGAAGTTTCTTTGTCTCAACATGTTATATCCAGGCTTTTCTTCTAATTTTATCTTTTTTATTTTTTACTTTTTTCCCTTATTTTTACCTCATGTCCTTTGTGTATATATAATGTGGCTGCCAGCTTTGTGTTTTTATGGGATTTCTCTCTGAGTCTTTATGTTTTATGTACCTTTTCTTAGGATCTTTTCTTTCTATTTGTTTTTTACGAGTACCACCTATTTGGGGTTTTAAAAAATCTTATTATATATTGTATTATATTATTATTATCCTTTAGAAGCTTGTTTGGTTTCTAATGAGAGAAAGGGCTGGATCCTGACAGGAGGAAAGGTAGGGAGGGATTGGGGGAACAAAGTGAAGGGACACTGTAATCAGGAAATACTATACAAAGAATCTATTTTAAAGAAAAATATACATTTAAAATATAGGTACTCCAATGTGGAGTTTCTTTTCCAAGATTTAAAATAAAACCTTGTCCATTTGGAAAGCAGAATAAAAAATAAAATAAAAAAGAATAAAGCAGGATAAAAAGTTGGACATATTTTTTACTTTTTTTTCCCTTTTGAGCCACATTTATCTTTGTAATAAGTATGGAAATCATTTAAATGTATTGTACGTAAACTATTTTATTTTTGTTTTAAATAACACAGAAACAGATAATTCTGACAAATATTTACAATGTCAGATGTTAAGATTGTCTGTAAATTTTAACATGCCTTTATAAGCTATTTTGAAAGACTGACTAGAGATGTATCTTCCATAGGTGTGGCTGAGAAACTGACTGTGCTGTATGTCCATTTAACACAGGCTGAAGTCACTGGAGAGAAAGAATATTTCACTAGAGAAAATGTCCCCATAAGACTGGGCCATAGGCAGGCCTGTAGGGCATTTTCTTAATTAGTAATTAGTAATGGGGGCATGCCCAACCCATTGTAGTTGGGACCACCCTAGACAGGTGGTCCTGGGTGCTATAAGAAGCCAGGCAGAGCAAGCCACTAAGCATGCACCCCTCAGTGGACTCTGCACCAGTTCCTGCCTCCAGGTCCCTTCCCTACGTGAGTCCTGACCTGACTTCCTTCAGTAATGAACAGCAATGTGGAAGTAAAAGTCAAATAAACCCTTTCCTCCACAAGTTGCTTTGGTCATGCTGTTTTTTCACAGCAATAACAACCCCAGCTAGAATATGAAATTTGGGCGAAAAAGTCATAGAAGTGTTTTAAATCTTTGGTTTTTTTTTTTTTTTTTTTTTTAGATCAAAGCTTATGTACTAAGCTTTATTTTTTATTTTTTTTTCCTTTTTTATTATGAATGAAGTCTCATTTTTTATCCATGTATCCCCTTGTTCAAACTCCCTTCCCTCTTCCTCCCCTCCCAGTCACTCTCTCTTCTCCCCATCTCCTTATCTCCTCCCCAGCAAGGGCAGGAGGTCCCAAGATCCCAAGGTGGCTTAGTTCAGCATCCACGCCAGGCAACTCTGATTTCCTCATCCTAATATCAAGACTGGATCAGGTGTTCCTCTGGAGGGAATGGGCTCTAAAAGGTGTCGGTCCAAGTTTTTTTTTTTTTTTTAAATAAAGCTTACAGATCTTTGGCATTACTTAGTAGAAATCTGTATTCTTCCTTTCAGTTAATTATCTGTGATCTACCATTGCTTTTATTTTTAAAGCATAAAAGCATAATTAAAAATATATACCAGACAGTTTTATAGTCAGATTTAAAAATATTGTCAGATCACTTCCCATTAAAGTCTTTCAAAATAAAGTAGGCCAGACATGAAGGTACACTCTTGAAGGTGGAAGAAAAATCCCAAGTTTGTGATCAGCTTAAGCTATAGAGCCTGACTCATTCTAACACAAAACAAAATAAAATCAAAGCCTACTACTTACAAGATACATTATAATTCAGTAATACTTGTTTCATATTTCTAGGTATTTTAAATACTCAACATTTTAAAATAGAAATATATAAGTGTTTAAAAGTCTATTTAACCATGACTTTTATTTATGTATCTAAATATTTCAATTCCCTAAAAGCGTGAATTTTTATCAGAATTAAAAGATTTTGCATGAAAAGGCTGTAAAGCAAAATTTGAATCCCAGTTGCAAAATACACTGAACACTGAGCATTGTCCTGAAATATCTAGTAAATAAGAGTACAAAATAATTGATAATTGAAGGGAGGGCATAGCCTTGCACTGAGAGTACAGAACTGAGTAATTAAATTAATTAAAAACAAATCTTTGACACACAAATATGGTATTGTAATTTGGTTGTTTGCATGTATATAATTTAATGTGCTTTTTTCTCTCATTAGAAGTTCTACATTAAATAAAAACTGAAACTGAATATAAATTTAATAATGGAAATGGCTATATTTTTCACTATTGCTAGATAAATAACTAATAGGAAGGTATTGTGTTTCATTATTTGTTTTTGTTCTAGAACAGGAAAAATAATCAATTGTGCATACCCTTTGTATAGCACTGTAGTTTTATTTTTGTGATGCAAATTACTTCATGAATTTTATAAAAATATAATAGTATCAAATGACACATCAAACCTAGGTATCTAAACACATTTCTGGTGTCATTTAACTTACTCAGGAATTTCTCGGACATCCCATATATCATCATGCTCTGCTCCTTCTGGAACCTCTTCTGGATTCCAGATGTTCTCACTTTCATTATCACTGGATTTAGGGATGGCTGTGAAGAAAGAGAAGGCATAGCTGAAATTGTTAATTGTTCATGTTCTTTACACTCAGTTGAGACAACTGATCAAAAACATTTTTATTTATGATAACTAACTCATTTTTAGCTCATTGCCTTTAATTTCCCTATAGGCCAATACATTGTATAAATGAAACAACTGTAAAAAAAAAAACTACATGCACAAAAAGAAGAAAATATGATAATCTACAACTCAATGGCCTGGAGATAGTCAGTATGGTAAAGCTGCTGGTATACATGTTTTTCAGAAACACAAATAGTTTCTACTGTAAATATTTTATGGAAAAGAAAAAAATGAAACACAAGCAAATCTGATTTGGATAGAGTTATAATGTCCTGCATTGTGTTTTACTATAAAAAGCTCTTAGACAAAATTTCTGTGTATGCATCACACAATTTTTAAAAATCATGTCAATTAAAGAAATGGAAAAAAGTGGCTGGAATGATTACTTTTTAATGAAGCATTTTCTTGTTGCATATGCACACTTCAAGGAAACTGTCTATCACTTGTCCTTTATGCAGAGCCAAGCGGTGCTTGGGATTCTATGTATCATCTTTAATTGTTTAAAAATATATAGACTCCAGTAAGCATGCACAAGCCCAGCTTGACTAATTGTCCTCCAATTTGTGAGATCATTAGACCCACATTAGTGGAAATATGGCAGCATAGAAATCCATCCAGATAGGAAGTAATCTGTCATTTACTGAATATCTCTGGAATAGGGCAAAGAGCCTCTTGAGTACTTACAGTAATAATAACTGAAATTTTAACACTACTCTCAGACCTCATTTTATCCATTATTTTAAACATTTTTTTCTACACATTATTTTTTAAATCAGTTAATTTGATGAACAAAATGTGCTTCCCCTTTCTGGTCATCCTCTGGTGATTTTGGTTAGGAGCAACAGAATTAATGCTTTTGCATTTTCAAAGATTTGTAAAATATTCAACTCTGTGAAGATGTATAAACAAAAATGCTCCAGAGTCACAAAATTGATTTAGCTGTTTGAACTGCAGTTTCTTTGTTTATGGTGTTAGGTGAGAATCTAGCACAGAAGTACAATCCTAACCACTGGGCCAGTGATTATTTTTTAAAGAACCACATGAACTTTCTGTTAGAAACAGTTTGATGTATGATAAAATTATTTAGCTGTTTGTTTTACTTTCTGCTTCTTTAAGCTCTGTCAGAACAGATCTTTGATTTCCTTTGTAGTCTCAAAGATCATTATATTGCCTGGTATATAATAGACTTTCAATTTATTTAAATATTCAATAAATATTTACTGAATTTGTTTTAACAAATGTATTTTGTTAAATTCTTACACTATACAAAAGTGAAAAGTGAAAAATCTAGGCATTGAGATTCCTATGGTTGCAACTGAGGATGAGTAATGTGCCTAAAATTAAGTGTGATCATTGTATGATTTCTTCAGTCTTTTTATCTCAGAAAATGCACCAAAGAATATAGATAGTTCAAGGCAAATTTACTTTCCTCATTAGAAAAGTGCTAACCTGAAGCAGAAGTAAAAACATTTTTGCATATAAATGGCTTTTCAGCATGTATATGAATGCTTCAACTCATGATTGCAGCAACTACATAGAGAGACAAGGTATCTCTGTGTAACAGCCATGGCTGCCCTGGAACTCATTCTGTAGATCTGTAGACCAGGCTGGGCTGGAACTCACAGAGATCTGCCTGCCTCTGCCTCTTGAGTGCTGGGATCAAAGGTGTGAGTCACCACTGCCTGGCTCAACTCACCTCTTTATCTCTTAGAACTCACATGTTTGTTTTGAACTGACAAATTAAAAATTAACTTGTTGTCATGTGCAATATAATGTCTTGAAGTGTATATACACAATGAAATGACTAAATCAAGACATATATGCATTATTTCACATATCTCATTTGTTTGTGAACAACACTTAAGATGCACCTTCATAGCAATCTGAGGTATCTAATTACAATGTCATTTACTTCATATTATTAAATAACATAATCTGACCTTGCTGATGAAAATACTATAATGATTCTATTTAGCTATATTGCTTTATTAAATGACTTACCTTCGGGCTCTTTGGCTTTGGGAGGTCCAATATTCCCAGGGCTCATGGCTCCAATAGCAGATGAGAATTGTCCCTTGGGTAGAACAAAAGAAGTCTACTATTCTGTAACTACCAACTTGCTTAACACATATCACTATGAATAATTTAAATCTGACAAGTTTTCTATCTAAATAAAACCAACCTTCATAAACAGTTCCACTTTAATCATTCACTGTTGGTATACAATACAGACACAGTGCCAACTATTATTTTCAGTGTGCTTTCCTTGTCGTTTCCAAAAAGTTATTTGGTTAATAGACTCTGAGACCAAATTGATTTTTTTGGTTGAACTAAATCCCTGGTTCCAGCCCAGTGAATCGTATATCTCTTGGGAGAAGAGGAATGAGCCACATTCATCTCAATGAAGGTTAGAACCAAGTGTTAGTAGAAAAGTATCAACACTTAAGGGTTTGGGCAGTGTTTGGTTAGGTTATAGTTAGATGAGAGAAAGACTTATGGGAAGACTTTATTGAAATAAGAGGAAACAGAAGCTAAGGATTTAGACATCAAAGAATCCATTTAAAAGTCCTAATAACTATTCTTATCTTTTTCTGTTTTGGGGATGAAACATTGCTGTTTCCCCCACTTTGCTAATGCAGCAACTTCCAATTTATAGTGTCAGATGAATGCCAAACCACTTCTTTTTCCATACAGCCATATGCTTGTTTTGTCATCATTTTATTATGTTTTTTTATTAGTGTGCACACCCTTGCAGAACAGTCTTTGCTCTTTCCAACCCTGTGAAACACATACTTACCCCATCACCTTATTGGCCCCTTTCAGGCATACTTTGATATTTCAATGTAATCTCAAGTTTCTTCCTAACTCTGAGGTTCTGATTCGCTCCATTATTGGCTGTCAAAATATCCTCATTTTCATGGATCCTGGCACACTAGCACCTCTAACTCCCCTGTTAGTTCTTGCCCTCATAGTCCAAGACTTCAGACATGTATAAAAATTGCAAAGTCCTGTTTGGGTGAGAAGAATAATGTCTATCCTGAATGTTGTTGAAAAAGTTCATCTGCATCTCTATTATGTAAAACTATCCCAAAAATTATAAATTGTAAATTAATATATAACATCTCAACAATGTGTGAGACAGTAACTAATGTTATCAAAAATGAGATCTAAATCTCCATGTGTAGAGTTAAGGAACTGCAGATATTTTTGTTTGAAAAATCCTAGTATTATTCTCTACCTATTTTTTCTCTGTTTAATCATCGAGGTCACATAAATGTGTGGTACTTTTATTAAATTATTAATCATCAGAATACTAGTAGTCAATCAGAGCAAAGTGGTTCTTGGAACATAAGGGCCTCTTATTTTCCAGTGTCTCTTTCTACAGAAAATTTAAATCAGTAGAAATGAAACTGTGATCATTCTGGCAAAAAATTAATATGCTCTTCATGGACAGTTATGATTGGATCAGTATATTAGAGCAGAGGGGAGTTTCAATTTATTAACTTAATGAAAATAAATGATTAAAAATAAAATTTCAAGTGAGAAGGTAGAATGAAATAATAAAATACCACCTGGTAATTGTTTATATATAATGAGCATCATTTTAAGCCCGTACCATGTATCGATAGCCAATTATCTGGGTAATTTGTCATTCCAATCTATGTCACTTTGTAATATTAGAGAGATTTTGAACATCCTTGTCACGGTGTCTGAAAATTGGTGAAATTTTATTTCCCATAAGTCTTGAGATCACACGGGAGTTTGAAAAACAACAGACTCTCTTCCCAATCTCCCAGAGAATTAACAATTCATTTAGAAGAGAAATGGTATAAATGAACCAATGTGTATGCAACCGTTCACTTGCTGTTTTTCAAAGAGTCCATTTCAGAAAACACATCACTCTTATAATCATTTCCTAGTTTTCAGGATTAATACATGTTAAAAATGAGAGACATTTTCTCCCCAGGAAAATTTAATAGTTCAGTAAGAACATTAATTATTCTTCCACCGTACTGAATCTCTAATTCTATACCATCTAATGCTATCTGTACTGAGATGTCTGAGTGACCAATTATCTCAAAATTGCTTATAACCCACATACACACAATCATATATTATTATGGTAATTTTCTATTATGAATTGTGCAATTCAGTAAAATGATGTTACAGTCTTCCTATTTTCATAAACACTCATCTTTCCTCCTAGAAAAACCTCCAGCTGCAAATAAACATCCCTTCACATAAACACCAAAGAGAAGAGAGTTTGTAACCAGTGCTGATCTTTACCTCTGCATCAGTTCCAATCACAAGTTCTGCCTAACAATATTAAGGGTTTCTGTTTTCAAATATTTGCTATGCTCTTTCTATGTAGTATAAGCCTGTCTTTCCCAGAATGTATTGCTATTTCACTTTAGGGAGAAAAATATACCCAATTTTGTGGATACACTGCATCTAACTTTTTCTCTCTGTGTCTTATTTGTTATATATATTTAATGCTAGTCAATCACTTGGTTTTTCTTTGTTTTGATCTACTAAGATTTTTCTTTAAAACTCCATGTTTCTTCACTTTGGCTCCAAGCTGACTCAGTAGTCCTTTTCTACAAATTTTATTTCAATTTCATCTTATTGAATTCTGATGTTTCACCTAATGAAGGTGTATATTGATCTGGGCCAATGAGTTTGTGGTCCAAATCATAAAATACTTATTTTCACACTACATCAAAAAATTTGGAAGGAATAAGTTGATATAAACCTCCATAGAATAAGGTTTATGTGTAGTCATAGTATAATTTCATTAAAATAATTTTGTGCAAATTGCAATGTTCTGATATAGTAGGATAATTGTGTTTGTTATAGCTGGTCTACTTGCCAAAGTTCACTTGTATTTAAGGAGGGAGGGGAGACCAGCTTGCTACTTGAAACCTTTTGGTTACCCAGAAAATAATAGCAGTGGCCTTGGACGATAACTCTTCTATCTTAAATGAAGCCCATTTCACTGCTCCAAGATTTAAAGGTGCTACCTGTACAGACCCCCAAATGAAAATCATCTGATGATATATACCTAAGCATGTGGTAAAAAACCCTATTAGTAGACAGAAGCTATTTTTTCCTATAATTTGTCTCAAAATACTTCGTTGTTTTCATATGTAGGCTTTTTTAAATTAAGAAACTGAGATTGAGAGATCAATTAATACTGCATAATTGAAAATATTTTCTTTTTAAAAATATTGTCTAGGCATAAACAGTCCCAGATACTGCTTTTTGCAATGGTTGTCAAGCATTCTTTGACCATAAATATAAATGACAAACATTTTGAAATGTGGCTACTGCTACCATAGTTACAGAACTATTTTCCTATTCAGTGTTCAGGTGCTGTAGAAAAAAATATAATTATGTTTGAGAGAAATGTACTAGAGGTTATACTCTCATGCATAATAAGCCTTCCAGCCTTCAATGCGTGTATCAGATGACACAGTTCTGCTCCCACAGCAAGATACGGACAAGTTGTTCAAATATGGTTCCACAAATTCCTTTAACATAATTTATATTGAAGTATATGAACACCTGTTCAACATCCAAATCATCCTCTTCCTCAGGATACAGTAGACTGGACAGTGCTTGCAAGGCCGATACGGAAGACAATGTCTCAGTTCTCATGTTTTCAGCTTCCATGCTCTCTGCTTCCAAATTTCCTGTTTCCAAATTTTCAGCTCCTGCCTTTTCCGATTCCATATTCTAAGGGAAAAAGATGATCAGACACACTTCACTTTTCTAAGACATAAAGACTTGTTTCATTTTCATGTTTCCCTTCTTTCAGCTAGTCACTCCACCGTCTCTGTCATATTTGGAAACACTTATAAACTTCTCCATCTAGGTATTTTGCTAAATCACAGAACCCAGGGAACCAAGTCAATCCAGGCAATCAGACTGATTTACTAAAACTTCACGTTCAATCTAAGGAGCACACACTGAGCAACTACATAAGTAATTCTTGGGTTCTAGTGTGCTTAAGAGCAACTAGCAACTAGGGGAAAAGCTTCAGATACATCTCAATTGCAAAATGCTGGCTCACCATGCTCAAAGCCCTGGGTTCAATTCTCAGCATTGCAAAAACAGAAAAAGAATCTCTGAGGGACTGGATTAAAAGTACAAGTTGTTATAAGCTATGTACTATTATTCAGTTTGTAGATTATCTTTTAAAACCTGTTTCATATCTGCTGTTCAGGCTGTATGTTCCAATTTGTGAATAGAAAAAGATTTTGCTTCAGGGATACACCCAGATAACCTTTACTCATTTCTCATATTTGCCTCAGGTAAGTGTGTACCTACCTTTCTGCTTCATTTATACTGTTAATTAACCTTTGATGAGACCTAGCCTTACAATGACATTTGAAAACTCTGCATTGGCTCATTTTAGTGAAATTCATGAACAAAGAAACAAATGTTTTTTATGATTATTACAGTATTACTGAATCCTATCATCCTAGTAGCAATTTTGAAAATAATCCCTACAGTTACAGCCACAGCAGGACAGTTAAGATCTTTAAAAATGTATCTCAGAGGTGTCAGACTTTAATGAGCAACCTGAAAAGGATTGTAGAGTTGGGCTGACTGTTGGTAAATTGAGCATAATCGAAATAGGTATCTTTCCCATGATTTTACAGATAGTTTAAAAACATTTTATAAATTTCACTCTCAGGGAACATTTCTCTAGCAGTTTTAATTAAATTATACATGAAAAATTTGCATTGTGTCTAGAATGGTAATAAATGTTCTTGTCAAATTTGAGCTGTATTGAAGATGTTATTTTCCAAGTCTTGTTTAACAAATATTTTTATTTCCTTTGTTGAATATATAATTGATCTTGATACCTCCTGGGGATGTCAAGGGTATGAAATGCTAACTTCCTCTGTATCTCTAGTATGAAGGCAAAATATCATACTGGCTAAGAATGAGGGGGCTGGGGTCATGAGGTTTGGAATTGGATCCATCACGTGCTTCTTAGCTCTGTGGCTTTGAGAAATTATTTAAATTCTTTTTACCTAATTTTCTTTATCTTTAAAGTAGGGGATAATTGTAGTGTCTGTCACTTTGAGCTGTTATAAGTATTAAGTAGCTTAGTACATATAAAAGAGCCTGGTCTGGTACAGGGCACATAGAACCACTCAAGCTATGTTACCTATTATTAGTTCTTTAAAAGTTTCGTTTTGCTGGGCATAACCATCACTTTTAATAGTGGTGTTGAATAAGTTCATGCTAAAGCTCATTAAGTTGGGAACTCATTCAATCAGAAAAGGTGAAATAAAAGGTGACTAAATCTCTCTCATAGTACGGTCTGGTAGGTGGTAACAGAAATGAATAATTGACGCATATTAAATTAAACAAAGGAGGCTTATGTTTATATGTTAAAATTCTTCTTTGATTGTGTGTTCATTCAATATTTAGCCAACCTAGAAAGCAAAATGTTTGCTGAAATATTTTCTGCCTTTGAGAGTGAAAAGGAAAAAAACGCACCCAGATATCAGATATAATTAATATCCTGACTTGAAATTGTATGTGTTCAAAAAACAAATACAACAGAAATTGTTTCTTACACCAGCATTACTTTACTCCACAAACTCTATAATATGGTGGTCAATTATACAGCACTGATGGTAGTGGTTGCTTAAATATGAAAGGTTATATAACATCATTATCTGAAACACAGTACCCACAGATATATGTATGATCTGGAAGATTCTGAGGCTTCATTAAAGAGCTAGGGAGAGAAGAGTAAACAGACCATTAAGCTAAATTATAAGAGAGGGATTTAGAAGTTTCAAATATAGCATTGACATAGCAGTAGAAACAGCTACTCACAGTCTTCTCTGCCTGGCAGGGACATGCTAGCAGCACTTTCTGGATGAACAGAGGTTTTTAGAGCAATGAAAGACCTCAGCTCATAGGTGGAAGCATAGAAGGAAGAGTCTGGTTATTGATAAATGTCAGGGGTTTGGAAGCTAGATGAATACTCAGAATAGGGCCAGGATAAAAAAAATCCAGAAGGAAAACAGTACACAAACCAGGCCCTGCACCAGAGGTTTTCTCTTATCTAGCACCCAGAGAAGAAAGATTATGTCTCAGAAAGTGTATTCGATACAGGACTGAGGAAAACAAATGAATTCTAAATTTCTACCAGTTACTTGGGGAGGCTTTCACAGGCTCTTGGGTGGGAAGCAAGCAGTGAGGGCACTGGGAAGCTATACATATAGAAAGAACATCTTAAAAACCACAGCTGGAATTTAGTCAGCAGTTGATGAATACTGAATGAAATATGATTAAATTCATAGAAGTGTGGCATTTCAAAATAGTAACCTTGGAAGGTTATATACTGATGTAAATTATACCATCAATGCTCCAAATATTTTAGTAATTTTCTTTTCTCTTGGCATTTCCTTCATATGTATCACTAAGAAAATAGATATCATTACAGCATCATTCAGTTTGATTACACATCAGATTTGTTTCTGAGTGATTTCCAGATATATCTAGACAACTACATTCAAAATATGAAGATTTGCTTCTTTGAGAATATTTAGAAGAATATGATATAGGCCTCAAGGCAGTTCTAAAAATACTAGTCTTAAATGCAATTTGAGTAATAGCAACATCATTAGAATAAGTATATTAGCTGCTCAAAGTGACTGCATTAAAGAGGTACCACATCTTGGGGTATAGGTCTGTGTTTAAAAATCCTCCACAAAAATTCTTAGTAATGTTTTGTATATCTGAAGCATAATGGGAATTGGATGTCCAAATTATGCTGGCCTAAAATCACATTGACACATATTATAGCTAATTGGAGCCAAAAAAAATGATAAAATAGACATTTTTACAAAAATAATATTGCACTATGCCAATGTAGTAACAATCTTTAACCAAATAATAATTCATGATAAATATGACACATTTTGAGAAACAAAAGAATCACAAGTATCTTGTGAATAACTAAATAGTACAAACTATTAAAAAAAGAAATCAATTGGGTGAATTACTGGGAAAGTTATAAATTCAATGAAAATGCTACCAAAATTTTAAAAATCTAGTAAGTCAAAAATAGTATTAAATTAAAAGACAATCATAAAACTCATTTCATATGATCACCATAGTTTTTAAAAGAAAGAAAATATGCTGCTTTATTTTTTGTCAGTTTGATACAAAATCACGAGTCTAGCAATCATTGATTTCAGGATATAGCCCTGGCTACCAAATTTTCTACCTTTCTCACATATTTTTCTCCTACATATGTTTTGTATTCTGTAACTTGCTGCCTTTGGATTTTAGTGTGTATTCTTCTAATTACTAGACTACTTGGGCAGACTAGTTTCTTGATTTCTTTTATTTTATTTATGGTTTTTCAAGACAGGGTTTTTCTGTGTAGCTCTAGTTATCCTGGAGCTCACTCTGTAGACCAGGCTGGCCTCAAACTCACAGAGATCCTTCTGCCTCTGCCTCCTGAGTGCTGGGTTAAAGGCATGTGTCACCACCACCCAGCTGATTTTTTTTAAGTAAAAAATTCTAGAGCTATTGAGCCTAATTTCAAGGCAGCATTGATGTTTCTTTTTATTAAGGTTTTTTGTGGAACAATTTCATACATATGATTCATATATATGATTACATAATGAATTCTGATTCCTTTCTCCTAAATAAACTCATTCTATCAGTTTCCAGATGAATGATGATCTGGGGGGTTTTGTTTTGTTAGACATTGCATTTAACTGGGACATCTGTGTGATCGGTAAATTTGAACTACCCATTGGAGCTGGTAGGGTCATCAGTGGATACACAAAAGCAATGTAGTTCCCTGCCTGAATCACCAGCAGCATATGAGAATTGGGGCTTCTTCGTCCTTCCTTCATCTACACTTGACTACTGACAGGTATATTTTAAATAGGCCAAAATTATGATAGGAGTCGTGGTAAAGTATTTGCCTAAAATTCTGTATGAGGCCATTGGTTTGGTTCTAAGAAAAGTGGGGCTAGAGCATGAGAAAGAAGAGAGAATCGTTTTTCTTGAGGTGTGGCCACTTAGAAAATAAGTGTTCTAGGCCTGTAGTTTTTCTTTCTTCCACTCCTCAGGCTATTTTGACAAACCAATACTAAAAGCAATGTTTACAGACAGAACTTTAATTTTCCTACATCAGCTTGAGCCTTTAGGTCCTCTAGATATAAAAATATAGTTGGGGATATCTTGCTAACCAATTAAAACATCAGGCAGTCCAGAACCAGCTGGAACCAAAACACTCGGACCAGTTGGAGACTAAAAATGTTTATCCAGAAAGCTCCAGATCCATAGCACTGACGCATTATCAACAGCCTCAGGGTCAAGTCAGACTTTGTGAGCCTACCACCATGCTTTGTAGTTTATTTAGTTTTTGGCCTCCATATACATCAATAAGAAAGACTATTTAACTTCAACTACTTGGAGAAAAGTTAAAGTTAAATTAGTATAGTATGCTAAGTATATAGAAAATAGTTCTACCATACTAAGTACACACCGTAAATGGAATCAGGAAAAGAAAACCCAGCAAATACAGCCAGGAGTATAGCTCAAGGGCAGAATTCTTGCTAAATGTGGGAAAAGTCCTGAATTCCATCCCAGGTGCGTAACAACAGCAACTGGTCAAATACTACCCTGTCTGAACTGAATAAGTGACAATGTATCCATCCCCAAGGAAAACTCTGCTCATGACTGAATGATTTGAGATATTTCAAAATGTGTTTGTTCTCTAAATAAACATAGCATTTCTTCTACAATTTTATTTATATAGTGTTTTATTTAAAAATTCTGGCAGAAAAAAATCTTTTGAGATTGCAAAAGTAAACATCATCTCTACTCATGTCTGAATTTAATGATAATATTCTGGCTAATTGTCTTGTTTTCTGCTGATGCTTAGGACTGAATCTAGGGTCTTATGTTTATAGGTAAGTATTCTATTATGGCACACTAATGTATATCTATCATTAAAAAAATCTTAGGAGGGGCTGGTAGGATGGCTCAGTGGTTAAAAGTCCCTACTGCTCTTCAGAGGACATAAGTTCCCAGCACCCACTGCAGACAGCTCAAACTGCCAGTAATTCTAGCTCTAGGGAGATATAGTTCTGACTTTCATGAGCATGTAATTTTTTTGACAGCTATACTCATCAGTAGTTCCATTTACCTATTAAAACTAATTCAGGGGGCTGGAGAGATGGCTCAGCGGTTAAGAGCACCGTCTGCTCTTCCGGAGGACCCACGTAGCAGCTAACAACTGTCTGTAGTTCCAGTTCCAGGCAAACACCAAGGCAAATGAATAAAGTTTTTTTAAAAAAAACAAAACAAAAACAAAAACAAAACAAAACAAAAAAAACTAATTCAGTTACAGACTAGAGATGTATTTCAATAGGTGTAGGGTTTCTTTTTTCTTCCTTCCTTCCTTTCTTTCTTTCTTTCTTTTTTTTTTTTTTTTTTTTTTTTTTTTTTTTTTTTTTTTTTTTTTTTTTTTTTTTTTTTTTTTTTTTTTTTTTTTTTTTTTTTTTTTTTTTTTTTTGAGACAGTCTCAAACATTCCTGGCTGTCCTGGAATTCACTTTGTAGAGCAGGCAGGCCTCGGCCTCACTGAAATCTGCCCGATTCTGCCTCCCAAGTACTGAGATCAAAGTTGTGCACCACCACTGCCTGGATAATAGGTGTGTTCTTAAGCATGCCAAAGGTCTTTGGTCTTTAATACCCCAGAATAGTTTCCTTTTTTATTTATTTCTACCATCCACTAACATAAAACATTCATAACTATGGGAACTTAACAAAGTTTCTGTCACAAACTTAAAAATAAAGTTAATGGAAAATTTTTTTAAGTACTTGGAATCTTTCAGAAACCCTAACCCTAACGCTAAATGCAAGCCAGGACTTGAGGTCTAGCTACTCAGAAGGCTGATGCAGTTCAGGCAAGGTCTGGGCTACAGAGTTCAAGGCCAGTCCGGGCAACTTAGTGAGACCTTGTCTCAAAATGAAAAATGAAAAGCAAAAAGAAGGTATAAAGATAAGTGCTCAGTGATGGCTTGTTACCGAAACATAAAAACATAAGTGTCATTTGGTTTAATAATTCCTGTGTCTGCACTTTATCTAGGTCACTTATAAAAATTGAGTCTCTACTATCTTTTGAAAGATGTTTTGCGTTTCTCTTCTCTCTCTTTTTTTTTTTTTTGAGACTTGTTTTTCCTACCTTGACCAGGCTGATCTTGAACTCCTAGGCTCAAAGGAAGCTCACACATCAGCTTCCCTAGTAACTGCTACTGCGTGAGCTCAAGAGTGAGTTTTTATACTGAGACAGAAAACTTTAGTTAAAAGCTATGCGCCACATTAGAAATCCTAGCACTTGGGAGGCTGCTGGCAGAAGAATTCTAAGTTTAAGGGAGCCTGACTAAATAGTAAAGGGGCTTGGGAGTGAGGTGCTATATTGCACATTTCAGGCAAACAATACATTTGGCACTAATTTATTCTTAGTTTCATATCAGCTTCTATATAAAAAGAGTGTTAAGTGCTTTTGTTTTTCAGTTCTTTAAAAGGTACTTCTAAGGTCAAAGAGCTGGTTTTATTTACTTCAGCTGTCTGTGTTTTGAATCCTGTGTTTTGAATCAAGAAACTCTGAGAATTAGTGATTCTTATCTCTCTGCTCAAAGTGGGTTCGCTCTCATTCCTCAGATTCAATTTTTATCATAGTTTTGTATATTTTAAAGGTCTAGTCAAATGACAAAATACTCTCCTAGTCAGCCTCTGGTTGAGTAGCAGAATTTTTAAGGTACAAATAACCTTTGTGCACTAGATTCCAGCCCAACACTTGTGGGTGTGACTGTTTTTCACTCCTCAAGGATGTAACCAACGTCCTCAGAACTCTGAGGCCGCTGAAATTCTCTCCCATAGAAATATGGTTCTATAAGGCAAGTGGCAGGAGCCATTTTATTTTTATTTTCCTGTCTGAATGGTGCTACAGAGCGCACTCCTCCTCCATTTCCCAACCAAGGCCTGTTGGTAAAGAATAGTGTTTGTTCACATAAAGCGGAAGGTACAGTGATTCTCCCCTTTGACCCACCCAGACCTTCTTACAAGGAAACAGTTTACACTCTCAAATTATTTTTTAACGGAAGGGGGGGCATTAAACGTGTGAGACCCGAGAAAGGAAAATCGGGAAATATTTGAATGTTTATTTTTGTTTTCCTGCAGTGGGTCAGAACCTATCCATTCTCTAGGAGTTTTTCTAGAAGCAACGTCCTGCTTCGGGTGGTAAGGAGGGCGGGACTTCGGGAATGCTCGCCTCTACTTTGAGCAACACAGGGCTTTTGAGGGTATCTCGTCGAGCCTTTAAGTATTTTAAATTCTCCTTAGTTTCTACAACTGTCACAGCATTCAAATACCCCTCTGTTTTCTCATCCTAAGATTTAGTTTTCCTCACCTTGGTCAGTGCTCCGGTCACAGCCTAGGCTCCGAAAATAGCCTGCCGCTCGCTGTGCGTCGCTCTGTTGCCTGGGTAACAACTTTGTTAAACCCCTCTCCCACCTCCCACCTCGGGTTCCCGCTTGACTCTGCTAGCCAATCATAGAAGAGTCTCCTTTGAAACAATACCTGAGGCGACCAATCCCAGCGCGTCCCGTTCGGGGTCTATGGCCGCCCTTTCTAGTTAAGTAGGTCGACCCCGGTTAAGCTGGATCAGTAGCGGCTACCTCCTGGGAGTTCGCTGCTTCCTTGCTGGATCAAGCAGGTCCGAGCTCGGGTCCGCCCCTTCTCGCTGACTGTCTCTCGCCGATCCGCTCGTGGTTACTTCGCAGACGGGATAGCGAGCTCGCTCAGCCACCGAGGTAAGTGCACGACGTTTGCATTTGTCCCATAGGCTTTTTGCATTAAGCTTATTTTTCTCCCTTCCCCAGTAGCGAATTCCGGGTCCGAGAACTCCTTACCTTCAGCAAATATGGAGCAGAGGACAAGGAAGGAAGGGTAGGGCTCTCGAGGCTAGGATTCTGAAGCTTTGGTGTCCGCGATGTTCTCGCTCTCCACGCCCCCCTCTCGTGACAGAGACACGTGTTGTCCCTCGGTCCCTAGTGGGCACTGGCTCACCGCGAACCTGTAAGGTGGTGGCGGTGGCGTCGTCGGCGGTGATCGCCGGGCGCTTTTTATTCCCAACGGGGCAAATCTTGTCTGTCCAGGAGCCCCCGGGGAGAGCAGAGGATCGGCTCCGACGATGCTCCGATGGAGCAATGGGGGTGAAAAGTCGGGGGGTACCATTCCTCCTAAGTCGTAGAAAAAAAGTCTCTGGGCAGGCTGGCCCGCTTCGCCTGCTTTGGAGGCGGGGAAGCCTAGGGTGTGCGAACTCATAGAGAATTGAGTATCACCACGTTAGGGATATCCCAACAACTGCTTGATTTGATTTTAAATAAAAGGAGAAAGGACGGAGGAATAGTGCAAAAATTACTTGGATATATGATTTGAGCTGTAAACTAGGAGACACAGGATGGTTTAATGAATACTTTTTGTGTTGTCCACGGAATGGAATTCGATTACGAAGGCACTGAACTACTGCCCTTGTCTCAGCTACTGTGCTTTCCATAACTTACCGCACATGGCAAAAGGGAGGTGATAATGAAGGTTTAGTAATTAACTCATTCTGCTTGTTATTATTCAAGATAAAGGAAAATATGAGAGTGGAATACTTGGCATTGTCGCCAAATAAGCAACACTGTAATTCCCATTATTACTGTGGATCATCACAATTAAAACGCCTTCCATTTTGTTACGTGTCCCAGTACTTCTACGGCTTGTTCTATACACTATCTCCGTTGGGTTGTTTGCTTTGTCTTTGTTGTGTTTCTTTGCACATTAATCCTAAATCTGTAATATCCAGCCAGTATTTTGAAAACCCTTTGCCTATGACTTGGGAAAAAAAATCATGTGTGAGGGAGAGCTAGACTGAGGCAGGAGGATCACAAGCTCAAGGCCAGTCTTAAAAAAAAAAAAAAAAAAAAAAAAAAAAAAAAAAAAAAAAAAAAAAAAAAAAAACACAATAAAAACGGCCAAAAAAGTCGTATCTGTAGTACACACAAAGACAACATAATTAACACATGTTTAAAAATCAATATTATGTACAGTGCAATCTAACACTTTCTATTATTTAAAAAAAAAAACGTATAGGCCACAATCTATTAGTAAATTGTCTTTCACTGTGAAAAACACTGGCCTTTGACCACTGGATTTCAGTCTTTTGTATAATTCTTTACTAAGTTTATGAAAAGCACAGGTTGTTCTGGAATATTCCAGAAACTGGTTTTGTGTGTCTGCGGCCACCACCCAGGAAATAGGCGCCATAGATCTGTGTCACGTGTATGTAGTGAGTGTTTTATACTGTGTCAGATGGAAAAAAAAAAAAAACCCATGTTCGGGTTTCTCCCACTTAGGGAAATAAATGCTATGTATTTTAGGAATAAAATGGACCCTTCAAGATTTGGTTTGTCTCGAAGAGATAGAATCCTGTGCCAAGCATAATTTTCTATAAGGTTGAAGGTATAGGAAATGGTGGGTCCCAAGTTCCGCAATGAACATTCCTGACACGTGGCTTCTAAATGTCTTGCATCTAGGAACTTCCCGGGTTGTAAAACACTGGGACTTGAGAAGCCTGGTGAGTTGTCTAGGTTCAGAGACAAGAACTCAGTTGATTACTAGTAACTTTAAAACACTGGTTAAATAAGTTATTAAACCAACATTAAAAAAATTAGAAATAAAAATTTTGCTCATGTCTGCATGAGAATATTATACTTTTATTCTCCATATTTGCCCACATAACCCCAGTTTTTTTTTTTTATAACCCCAGATTTTATACACGATTTTGAGTCCTGTTTTCAAGTTTAGTATGTGTTTGCTTAATATTTCCTGGGAAATTTTTTAAAAATATATCAGTATTCTTTAAATTTTGCCTTAATCTAAAAACATTCCAATTAATGACTTGGTTTTAATTTACTTAGCTCAACTAAGCCAGCAACAGAAGATTCATTTCCATTTTTTTTCTGTGTTTATAAAATAACAGTGTAAAATCTTGATTATTTAAAACCATTTATACAACTTGAGACATCTATTCTGTTGGACCTAACAAGAAGCCTAAAGAGAAGGCCGGAGATCTGGACTTGCATGGGAGTTTCTATCCTCCTTGGGTATTTAAATTTGGCTGTCTAGTTTCTTATGATCAAGTAGCAGTGATCAGCTATGGTATCTTTTATATAGAAGAGTTAGGTTGAATGCATTTTTTTCTTTTTTTTTACCAAATAGACATTTTCAAAATGATTTTTAAAATATATGAATCATAGAAGCCTCAAGGAGACTCAAGTGCCTTAGTAACACTCATACTGATTAGCTTTCTTTATGAATATCTTCTTCAAAGATTATATGAATGTATTAATTTTTAATTTAATTTTTTATAAAGTAGCAAATTAAGTTGTCTACAAGAAAAGCTATAATTGATCTTAGAACACACCTCTCTCTTCAGAGCACACATACTACCATATTTTCTGTCCCTGTACATTCTAGAACTTAGTAGTCCTTCTTATAAAAATTATGAAATACTTCCAAAGCAGTAGTCAACGACATCCCATCTGCCAGGTACTCACTGTAGATTTGACAGTTGATAACGTTTGCCTATATTTTTGTTTAGATGCTGATTATTTTTTAGGTATTGGAGACTGACACAAAGGCCTCACATGTGCTTATGCACATCCTCTAGCACTGAACCCGACAGTCCTTCAGTCTCCCATTCTCCTGGTTTTGGTCCAACCTATCACCCTCTAGCTCCAGCTTTTCCCTTTTTAAAAATTAAAATTAAAAGCAAGCCTTAAGTGTGCATTAATTTTATAATTTATAAGGAGTGATGGATGACTGGAGAGATGGCTCCGTGGTTAAAAACACTAGCTGCTCTTCCAGAGGAGCCGGACCAATTCCCAGCAAACACGTGGCAGCTCAACAATTGTCTGTAACTCCAGTTCTAGGGGACCCAACGCCCTCACGCAGACATACATGCAGACAAAACGCCAACGCACATAAAATTTAACTAAATACAAAATTTAAAAATTATGTTAGAGAGACTGAACAGATAGGTTAGTGGGTAAGAGCACTGGCTGCTCCTCCAGAGGATCCAGGTTCTATTTCTAACGCCCACATAATGGTGTGGACACCTGTAACTCTCGTTCCAGAGTATTTGACGCCCTCTTCTGGCCTCCATGAGAACTGCATGCATGTTGTACGCAGACATATGCTCGGACAAAACACCAGCACAGACAAAATAACAATAAATCCCACATCTCCTTTGCCCTCTCTTCTCCTACCACCCCTCCCAGGTCCCCTTCCACCCTCTAAAAAGTCCCCCTGTTTTCATGTCTTAATCTTTAGGGATTTTGGTTTTCTTTTATTGCTTTTGATTTGTTTTCCCTTTTCTAGTTCTTAAAATGAAGTTCTGATCATAAAGCTTTATGATATTCTAGCACAAATGAGGAGATGTACTTAGTGAGATAATCAGAACGTTCTGCTTCATCAGGTATTTTGATATGAACTCGGAACCAGTACATTGTTTTCAGAAGCCCTATATTTTATTGTCATGTCAAATAAAATGACCCAACTTTACACATTTGATTCTTCCCTATTTCTTTCAAAGTGTATGTATGAATTCCATTTTCTCTAGCCATTACTTGCCGGTGACTCATTTAAAATAAACTGTCAGGAACTAAAATATTCAGAGTTGGCGTCTATGGCTATTAGTGGTAAATAAATTCTTCAGTGTGCTTTGAGAGTTAGGTTTTCTGACTTTCTTCTTTAGTGGTTTCTTTTTTTTCTAGAAGGCTTTATATCTTAGTAGAATCAAGCTTTCTTCAGCAAGTTTGTGCTCCTTAACTTTCTCACCTTTCTAAAGAATGTTATGTTAAAAATCACACATGCCATCAGAAGTTACCATTCATGGGAATGACTTTATTACTTAATATATACATTTTGTTCATTTTCTGACCAGATCCTTTCATCACGATATTCCTGAGGATGAACAGGTATACATGGAGCCCAAAGGTTGTCAAATATCTAGGCATTTTAGAGAAAATTCTATCTCGAAGGAAAATAGCTCATTTGCTTCTAAGAAGGTGGGAACAGTTTTTAATAAATTATATAACTGAGCTGGTTAACTCAACAGTTATTGTCAAAGGAATTGTAGGGAGATAATTGTACAAATAATCTAAAACAAAATATTTATGCCTGGAGAGACAGAAGTTGTACACATTGATGCCAAAATGACTTCTAATAGGTATCTGGGCGCTAATTCATTTTTCTTTTTGGGGGGCACAGATTTATCTGCCTAATGTTATGTGTTCAAGTTACTATCAAAATACAATTATTGTGTCCATTTTTTCACTTACTAGCTACTTTGCTTTAGGAAATTTGTGTGGCGTTGTAGTGCCTGAGTTCTCTTAGCTGTAGAATTGTGATCAGAATCCCCTTCTGTGCCACTAAGGAATTTTAGATGCAATACTTTTTCCATTTCATAATTAGTCTCTGTTTATAGGAGATCCAAGAGTTTGAGTGATAGATTATTGTGTCCTGAATTAAGTTACCATCTTTTTTTTATTTTGTATTTATCAAGAAAAACAGTAAATTGAATTTAAAATGCTGATAAGTTAACAATAACCATAAAGAAAATAAAAATCATAAGCATGACTTGTCAAGGGTGATAATGCAAATAATTTGCTACACATAAAATTACTTTGTGTTCAGCTTTCCCTCTGGATTTTTTTTTTTTTTTTACTTACCATCTTTTATTGACCTTAGATCAGGTCCTACAATCCCAAATAATCCCAAAATCAATAAATGACAGTAGGTAGTCTAGAGTGTATTTAATTTGCATGCTGATAAATAAGATAAATGTGTGGTATGATCTTTGTAATTGAAATTCAACTTATGTTCAATTTCTTGCCCAGCTGAACGTGTTCCCTGGATTTGCTGATCCTTCACTGACAGTGTCAAGATAACCCAGCATTATACTTTGGAAAGCTTTCACATATACTTCAAATTAAATTGAATTAGATAGGTAATTTATGCAATCTTTAGTGAATTTATTTTTTAAAAATATTTTTTTATTTCTCACCTGATGGAATCAGCAAAATTGTAGAAATGAGATAACACACCAATGCATTTGGGTCAGACTGATATCCACACTCAGTGAGTTGTTTTATTTAGTTAATTTAGGAAGTATTGTTTAGCTTGTATAGCCAGGCCAAGAACATCTGCCCATTTCCAATGGCCCTCACAGTGAGGGCTCTGATGGTTTCTCTGGGCCTCTGGGTTTGGTGCAGAAGATGCTTACCATTAACTATTTTCCTTTGAACATGTGCACTTTGATTGAGTCATCCGAGATAGAACTGTAAACTGGGTTCAACTTGCAACACTATAATTTACTTAGTCTAAGTTGTTAGGCCCTGTGGGTACAGAAAGAACAGAAGGGGATGGTATGGAAAAGGTAACTAAATGAGACAGAAAGAGACAGAGACGGATAGTCTTAGTAGATAAGAAACACAGGCCTGTTTTTTATTCTTAAAGAAAGTACTGATCTGCACAGGGACATCAAAGTGTGCCATTATTTGCTTTATCAGAGTATGATAGGACATAGGAATTGTCTTCAGGCTTTGTTAGAAAAGCAAGAATGGAACCATTCCTGTTAAAAAGTGTAAGAGAACCTAAATAAATTAACATAATTTGAATGTGTAACTTCCAAACTTGGGAAAATTAAGAGTGTAAAGAAAATTCTACCAACCCCAAAATGCGAAAAAGATAAAAGGTACATAAATCCTAGCAAACAAAAAAATAGCAATAGTGAAGAAAAAGCTCAATTGTATCAGTCACATTAAATATAAACCTGCTACATTTACTCATTAAAAGATAGTCATGATACATTTAAATTTTATTTTTTAAAATTAAAAAATGATAATGTAATGTAATTACATAATTTTCCCTTTCTCTTGGAAACCAAGCTTGGTACTGAGACTCTAGCCAACTACCTAGGGCTAGTGAGGTGATGAATCTTGGAGGAAAACCTGCAATTGCCACCTTACTAAACCAGCACAATTCCTAACTTCATTCTAAATATTAATAAAAAACAATAGTCTTTATAAAAATCACACTTAAAGTGATGCTTAAAAATGATAGCTTGGAAAATGAAATAGGAAAATATCAAAAAGGAAAAATAGTAAGACAACATTAATATCAGATAGAAATGATTTAATGCAATTTAGCTATAGACATAATTCATACTGATGAAAACACAATTACTAAGAGAGAATTAAGCACAAGTTCCAATGTAGGCCCTCACCAGCATAATTTTTAATACATACATGAAGCGAAAAAATAATAGAATTAAAAAGTAATGGGCAATTTCTAATAATGGTGGGTAGCTTTGAAAGCCACTTTTATCAGAAACTAGCTGAGTAAAATCAATTTCAGAATAAACAAGTTAAGATCTAAATTAGATGGGTGAGAAATAATTTTTAATTCATACTTATTAATGACAAAAGTAAACTTTTAACTCCAAAAGTAATGATTTGGAGAGGATTTTATACCCCAAGTTTCTAAATTATAAACTATTTAAAGGTAAATGCTATGATTTAATGTAGTAGAAATTTTCTGGCCAAGCCTAGCACCTAGGTCCAGACCGGCTGCAGCCTTGCTGAGGCTTAGCTCTCCGAAATGACTCAGCTGCTTATGTTAATTACATACTGTTTGGCCTGTGGCTCAGGCATATTGCTAGCTAGCTCTTGCATCTTAATTCAACCCATTTTCGTTAATCTGTCCTGCCACTTGGCCCGTGGTTTACCTGTATTTTTTTACATGTTGATCCTTGGGCAGCTGGATCAAGTCTCTCTTGACTCTGCCCTCCTTCCCCTTTATCCATGCTCACATTTCCCACCTGCTTCTAAAGATGTCTTGCCATAGGCCAAAACAGTTTCTTTATTATCTAATGATAATTGACAGAATACAGAAGGATATCCTACATCAATTTAATAGAGAGATATTTCAACTACTTGCAAAAGAATAGGAACTTCCTGACTGCAAGGCCACCTTTTGATGACTACCTCAAAACCCCCATTTACAGTGTGTATTGCAAGTATCAGTGGCAGTACATGAATCTGAAAGTGTTTGTTAATTTGTACTCTTAGTATCAGTCACAGTAGTTCATACCTGAGATCCCTGCAGTTAGAAGGCTGAGGCGGAAGGATTGCCATGAATTCAAGGTCAGCCTGTCCTTGTCAAAGAAAATCTGCTATAAGATCAACACCAGGATTGACAACACTATTTTTTTTCTTTACTAATTTTGTAGTTTTATCATAGATAGCTGTATTTTGTGATGGTGGTATTTATAAATATAAAAGCATGTAAGTAATTTCATCCTATGAAATATCTAATTTTATAATTTATAGCAGGAGTCCCAGGAAAGTATCACATTTGGAGATATAAAATTAAATAAGATACCAAGTATTCTGCTCATTGTACTTCCTTTTCATGTGCCTTCTGAGACTGTTTATTCGACTTGGAATCACCAAATGGACATCGTATTTTTAATGTTGTAGAAAGTATGTATGACTTTAAAAACATACATATAGTAACTAGCACATTCAAAATTGCCCTTTAGAGTCACTGTCTTACTCTTCTACCCATGATAGTAATACTCAATTTTGAGCATGTACTGATTCACATTTTAACCTGAGAAACAGAAATGAGATGAGAGTGTTTGCTGTCCAGGTGGTCGCCTTGATGTCATAATCCTCCTTGAGCACACAGGTAATGTGAAAATCTCTAGGATCAAAGTTTGCATGATGGACAGCTGGAGTGAAAATCTCTGAGATGTTGACTCCTAGGAAGCAGTGATTGTGGTGAGTGGAGCATATGTTGAACAAATTAATTATCAGTATAATAAAACGGGAAACAAACGGATGCTAGTTTATAGATTTGAAAAGTTGGCTAAAGTATAGCAAAAATTATTTTCAGACTTTTTTTTAAAGAAATGATGTTTCAAGCTGAAGAAACTCTTTGAGAAGCTAAAACACATTTAAATTGCTACATTGAATAGAGTTTTGTAGATACTTCATTCTACAGAGAAGTTCTGCATTTAGGTGGAGTTTTTGTTTCAGTTTTGATGACATCTACACTTTTCTACTCACCTGGTCTATGTGCTCATCCTATTGATCTTATTCAGATCAATTAATTTCACTGGTCAGAATATTTATTTTTAAATTGTTTTCCAAATAAAAGAATAACAGCACCAAGAACCTAATACTGAAACTTTGGTTTGATATTTGGACAAAGTAATTTCATTCTCTAGATCAAAGAAAAGTTTTGTATTACTTTTAAATGCAGTGACGATCTAGTTCACCTTTCCATTTTTTTTGTTTTTATAATTACATCTCATTTTGGAAAAATATAAAATAATTTAAATAGCGTATTTATATACATGTTTATTTATTATAATGGAAAATCTATAAATGTATGTGCCTGTGTGCATCTACACATGCATAAATGGCTTTTGTAGCCAAGGATATTTTTTATCTAACTTTTTTGTATGAACTTTGCATTCAGTAGCAACTGTATAAAATAAAGCCATGTAAAAGAAGTAATAATAATAATAATAATGCTTCATTCAGGAGGCATGGTGGTGTAAACTTGTAATTTCAACTAAGGAAACAAGGATAGGAAGATTCAAGTTCAAAACCAGCCTGGCCTACATAGTGCAACCCTGTTTCAGAATGAGGTGGGAAGGGAGCAGAAGTGGAGGAGGAGGAAGAGAGAATAGAGAGTGACTAGGGAGAAAGAATACGAATGGATATAAATTAATATCTTTGAGCTGTTTGTGACAGAGTACCAGGTAATTTGAGATGAAAACTGGATTATAAATGTAATTACTTAGGCTTTTTTGTTTTCCCTTCATTTTTTTCCTTTTCTCTCTCTCCTTCTCAGTTTCCCTCTCCCACCCCCTTGCTTTCTACTTCCTCCTCTCTCTCTCCTCTCTTTCTGCTCCTTTGAAGCAAGATATCACTATCTAGTCCAGGCTGGTGTTGAACTTGTGAGCATCCTGCCTCTGACAGCAAAATTCTGGGATTACAGTCATGTGCTACCATGCCTAACTTTTTTCTTAGTGCCTACATATTTGATAAAAATCAATGAAGAGAGCTTTTTTGAAAAAGTAAAAAGTTAAGTGATTAAAAGTATGACAGATTGGTTTCTTTTCTCTTTCTGTCCTTTCTTAGTGGCATGTAAAATAATGAGACTCAGTTTCAATGGAGTATTTTTAAACCTGATTACTTAAAATTACCTTTTATAGCTATTGCATAAAAGCAGATTTTTTAGGCACATCCCACTCTTACTCTTGATTGAGATAGGATTATAAATTCACAATGATCTTCCCATAGCACTTTAAGATGCTTTATGTATTGTCTTCTAACATTTATTCCTGATAATGAAGCACCTGCTGTCAATCTGGGTGTTGCTGCATATTAGATAAATCGTTTTTCTCTCTATTAAGTTTCAGAATATACTTAATTTTCTAACATTATAGGATCTCATATATGAGAGAGAGGGAGAGTGGCTTGCTTATACTTAGTGGCCTTTTGAATCTGAAGAATCACTTTTCTTCAGTTCTAGCTAACTCATGTATTAATACCATGAACATTGTCTACATCATTTCATTTTTTCCTTCTACAGCCCCTGTTTGTTACCTGAATATAAAGGATGTGGAGCCCTTTTTCCTTGTGTTTTATTTTCTCTCTTGCTTTCAGTCACCCTGTGTTCTGATGTCTTTTGCTGTTTTTCTTGTCCAGTTCCTTGACTTTATATTCTCTCCAGTTATGTGTAGCTATTATTTAAATCTATTATTTGAATTGTTCTTACTGCTGGGGATCAAACCTAAGGTATTGTACAATGCTAGGCTGTATCTCTGGGTCAATTTTTTTTCTAATGCTAACCATCCATTTCTTGAATGCCTTCCATGTTTTTTTCACATTCATTTGTTTTGTGGATACTGTTTCTTTCTTGCTTGGACACTTAGGACTTACTCAACACATTTTTTAATGTTGTCTCTTGACTACTGTATTGTAACTATTTCATTGGAAGAGTGTTTTCTCTCCTTTTATATCCTAAAGATAATTGATTTGGGTGTTCTGTGATTTTATTTTGTATGGATTAGTCTTTGGAAAATTTAAATACAAGTGCAATGTAGGAAGTAAAGACATCAGTGTTGAGTGATATCATGGGCAAATTACCTGGACCCTAAATGTTTCTTCAACAGCTACCTCCATGTTAAGAGCTTTGCTTGAAGTTTCCACACCATGAAGGTGATTTTGACTCCCACTTTCTATGCGTATCTGCTGGACCAGCTTGGGGAAGTCCTTTCTTTGCCCTCCATAGATGGTGCCCAGTTTTAAGTTCCATATCCTTCTTCTAAACTTCTCTGTTCCCCATGAAAACATTTTCTCTTTAAAGTGATTCAAATCCGGTAAGTTTTATTTATAGCTGAGTAAATATGGGTCTCCATGCAGAATTCCTATGTAATATTATATTATCTTCTGTACTGAGATTCAATAACATACAAAACACAGTCATACAAACTGCATACATTTTAAAACAACATGACAAGAGCTATGTTATTCAGCTGTCACTTAATATCTCAGGGAACTGTTGAGTTGATTTTTCTGGTTTTTGTTTGTTTTGTTTTGTTTTGCTTTGTTTTACGTAAAATAAATGCACCAATGCTGTGCTTAGTGGCACATGATTTTGATTCCAGTAAAGGAGGCAGAGGAAGGCAGATTTTTGTGAGTTCAAGGCCAGCCTGGTCTACATAGTGAGCTCCAGAACAGCCAGAGATACACAGTGAGACCCTGTCTCAAAAATGTAAAATTAATGCAACAAATTAAACTTAGGCAATATACTATTTCTACACAACCTTCAATGTTTGCAAGGGGTTTTGGATTGGGTACTAGCACCTTTACTAATGTTGCAAGTAGCACTTTATCACATTAGGTGACAGCATCCTCTTCTTTTGCTTTAAGCTCAGCTGATATCTCTGCTCTTATTTGGATTCTTGTTTATATGTGGGAGCATGCTTCAGACTGAGGTTTCAATGTCGTCTCCATAGGGATTACAGTTCAACCCATAGCATTTGCAAGACCCCTCCGCAGCCCCTCCCATTCCTACTATTCAGATCAATAGTAAGATAGTTGCTACAGGGCTGTCTCTTAGCCTTGGCAGCTATTCCATGTGTAGGGTTTGGATTTCACTCTTTGATGGAAAAGTAAAGTATCCAAGGTTAATACTGGGACTGACTGAAATCTGAATGTGATTATTTATGTCATTGGCAATTTCTACAATTGATAAATGTGATAGAAATGAAAAAGAAACTACTTCTCTGGCTTGTAGGTTTAAGTCTAAAACTGAGCAATGTTTTGAGAAAGGGTATGCCTTCTACGAACCAGAAACATCTAGTCACACTGAAAGATTTGTCTTAGTGCTTCATGTTTGATTTTAATAAGCATTTTTTTCTGCAAAATTTGTTGCTTTTTTTCTTTTGGCATAATCATACTTTTTCTTACAGCTTCGAAGAATAATACAAAGAGGTCCTCCTTACTTTTATTCAGGTTCTCTCACTGTAGGTGTTAAACTCATCTTGTCTTAATGGGTCTTTTATTAGAAAAAAATGACATTAAGCCACTCATAATGACAGATCTAATATATTTGAGGGGCCACCTCTTGGTTTGCATCAAGTATTAATTTTCTACTACATAAATTTTGGAGGATACATTTCAAAATATAACATACACATACACAAATAAAGCTTCTATGGATATTTTTGTACATTTTTCAAACATAAGCCTTCATTTCTCTGGGATAAATGCCCAGGAATGTAATTGCTGTGTCATATGGTAGTTGCATATTCAATTTTATAAGAAACTGCCAAATGTTTCCAGGTTGGCTGTGCCATTTTGCATACTCAACATCAATATGTGTGATCCAGTTTCTCTGCATTATCACTGTCATTTAGTGTTGTCTTTTAAATTTTTATTCCTTTGTAGATAATGATACCATATTGTGCCTTCAATTTGCAATTTCCCTGATGGCTAATGATGTTGAATATCTTTTCCAGTGCTAATGTCTTATCTATATATCTTGTCTGTGGATGTCTTACTTCAGCCAGGAAAAACCCAGCAATGTATTGTTATAGGGATCCTTTTGTAAAGAAACTTGGATGTTAGTGGATAATGTGATTTTACAAAAGACAGAAGTGCTGTTTAATTGAAATTTTTCTTTAAATTATTCTTTATTATTTATTTGTGTGTATGCATGTTTTTGGTGTGTGTGTGTGTGTATGTGTGTGTATATATGACTGTGTGTGATAGTCCATGTGTGCTACAGTGTTTATGTAGAAGTTTGTATGTAGAAGTGACTACAAGACAACTTCACGTGTCTTCTCTTCCACCCTGTTTGAGGCAAGGTCTATTTTGATTGCTACAATGCTGCATATCCTCTTTCTGAATGGTCTGCAAACTTTCTGATCAATTCTCCCCATACAATCTCATTTTAGGAGTACTAGAATTACAAACAGCACACATTCGGCTTGTATACATGTTCTGAGGATCCACACTCAGGTCATTAGTCCTGTATGATGAGCTCTTGTACCCATGGAGGCAGACAATATTCAGCCCTTTTCCTTTGTATTATATTGATTTGTTAAGAACAGGAAGTTTTTTTATCACTGATTTTTTTGTCATTTATGTTTTAATTTCATTAATTTCTGCCCCATTTTTTTCTTCTTCCCTTGGGCTTCTCTTGATATTTCTTAAGTTGGGGGCTTATATTCTTGATGATACTTTTCCTGTCGTCTAATGGCCACATTACACCACAGATGTGTCTGGCTGGCTGCTTTGTTTCCCCTACATTTTCATAAGGTGTCTTCCTATCAAATTCAGCACATTTTTAATTTCTTCCTCTTAGATCTACCAATTATTTAAAGTGTGTTTGATTTCCAAATGTTTTGCTAATCTTTTTAATATTGATTTCTTTAAGCTTTAAATTTTATTCGTTTTTTAAATTAGTATGCAAAGTACTGGGTTTCATTAGAGCATTTTCCACACACTTTGTTCTTGTTAACCCTTTTCTTCCACTGACCTTGCTTGCCTCCCAACCTCCTGCTAATGGTCCACTTCTCCTTTCCACAGGCTCCCTTTCTACTCTCCTGTTACATGTATTCCTCTAACCTCTTCTTCCCCAATAAAATCTCTTTTCCCTTTTTTTATAGTCTCCTTTATAGTTCTATGACCTATATGCTTAGTTTGATTTGACTGCAATTGTAGAACACTCTGTGTGTGTGTGTGTGTGTGTGTGTGTGTGTGTGTGTGTGTGTGTTTAATCAAAATTTGTTGAAAAGAATTTATTTCACTTCGGGTCAAAGTGTTTTTCAAACATCAATTAGATATTGATGGTTACTGATGAGTTATTTGTTTAGTTCTATTGTATTTTTGCTAATATTCTGACTAGTTTATGTGCTGGTAAGAAAGATGCTAAGGTCACCATACAGAGAATTTTCTCCTGCCATTATTGGTTTCTGTATTGTGTATTTTGAAGCTCTGTTAATTTGGCGAATTAACAGGATTGCTAAGATGTATGTCTTAGAGGAGTGGCTCTTAATTTTTCTATAACCTTCCCTTCTATCCATAGTAACTTTTACTCTGAAGTCTACTTTTCTAATGATAATATATGGAATCTTTCTGATTTTGATTAATGTTGCATACAACATATCTTTTCAAATTTTTTTTCTTAACTTGCCTGTGTAATTGTTTATGAAAAGAATTTCTTACAGGCAACACATATTTGGTCATTTATGGCTTTTAAATTCCTCTGTCAAGCTTACTTTCTTGATGGGCCCATTCTTGTGCAGATGCAGTGTAAGCATCCGTAGCTGCTGGGGGTTCATGATTACAACAACTGTGTCTTGCACAGAAGATATCTTGCACAAAAGCAGCCATTTTGTCTGTTTCCTGGGTGTTACATTTTTTCCTGTCTCCACTTCTCCAGCATTCTCTGAGCCTTACTACGGATGGTAGAAATGTCTTGTTTTGCCTGACCATTCTTCTTAATCTAAGTACCTTGTGCAGTCATGAGTCTCTGTTTACTGATGTTCACCAGAAAAAGAGGCTTTGCTGACTAAAGCTGAGAGTAGGAATTGTCTATGGGTATAAACAAATATTTATAAGATAGTATGATGCTATGTCAATTTAGCTAAACAACAGTATCCCCCTCCTCCAGGGTCTGTTACCTAGGCTGTGATGCTTGACCAGATTTTTCTTTTTATGAAAAGGCTTTTAAAATAATACTTTTATGTTCTTAAGAATTTTGTACACATATACAATTTATTTTGATCATATTCACTCACCATTTCTCCCCTCTACCTCTCCCAGACCTCTCCAACAGGAGCCCATCCCAAATTTACATCATCTTTTTTTTTTTTTTAAAAAAAAAAAAAAAGTCCCACCAAAGTCCACTCAGTGTTGCCCATATATATATGGAAAATGGACAACACCACCCCCAAGGTCACTCAGCAGCCAAAAGTTACCCATAGCACGTCAGCTAGGGGTGCAACCTTATGTATCCCTATCCCATTCATGCTAGACTGCTAACAGGCTTCATCTTGTATAGGTCTTCTGCAGGTAACCACATCTACCATGAGTTCATAAGTAAAATAAACGTGTAATATCCTGAAGACAGCATTTCACAGCCTTCCTCCCCATTCTCCAGATCTTACATTCTGTCTTCCCCCTCTCCAGTGGTGTTCCCTGAGCATTAAGGATTTGGGAGGTTGGTATAGGTGTTTTACTTAAAGTTAAACACTCATGTTTTTTTTTTCTTAATATTTTGACCAGTCATGACTTTCTCTATTAATAGCTGCTCACTGTAAAAGGAAGCTTCTCTGACCAAGGTTAAGAGCAGCCCAGGTCTTTGAATACAAACATGAATATTTAGAAGGCAGTTTGACAATATGAACATTTAATAAACTATCAATAGTAGGTGGCCCCTCGAACTTATGACCTCCTAAACCGTGGGATTTTGATGAGCCCACACATGAATTTTGTCTATTAAGAAGACCCCAAATCCAATCATAAAGTGGTCAGCTACCCCATATGTCATGCCTCTATTGCACAATTAAGTGCATTTTGCTTGAGAGTTTGATTGCAGTATTCAGGGTCCAGTGCTAGGTAATACCACTGATATATTTTTCTTTTTTAATGGGTTACCTTCTGGCACTATGAAAGCTAGCCAGCAGGGAAGAGATTTCCTGGTCATTCTGAGATAAATTTCTTTATGTCATTCAACCAAAGTGTATGGTGTCTTCAGCACTTATTTTGTGGGCAGCCAAGAACAATGGCAATAGTCTGTGTTTTTGTGGGGGTGTACCACTGGTGCCTTCCCATACCTAGCTCTGAAATTTTTCTTTAGTAACCCATGTCTTCTGGGAGCAACATTGTCCATCCATGTAGGATACTGCTGTTCAAACTCTTTTCTTCTTCTAAATCCAGAGTGCTAAGCATTACATGGTGGAACCAACCTTTCAAACTCCCTTTTCAGGAAAATAATACTATTTTATAATTATCTAATCAATGGTGGTGGATTTCCATAAGGCTTCTTAGTTTTATCAACGAACTCCCTGTAAACCTTCAGTCTTCAGCATCCCTGCATCTTCTTACATATCACTTGAATTCTACTATCCCAATTACATTTTTAATTGGAATGTATGGTATTAGGTTTGCATGTGGCTTTTCAATAAACTCTTCATTTTGGTTAAACCCTTCTGCCCCTACTTCCCCCTCCCCCATGTTCCCTCCACCTTTTCCGCTTGAGCCTTTCCACTCTTAGTATTCCCTCCCTCTACTTGGACTTTACCTGTATTTTACTTTCTCCACTCCATTAATGTTTCTCTTCCTATTGGCCACTTTCTAATTTCCTGCATTCAACTTGTACTTCAAGTTTAAAATGCAAAACAATCCAGAGTTCTGATCCACATATGATAGAGAACATACAGCATCTGTCTTTCTGGGCCTGGGTGACCTCACGCAGTATAATGTTTCCACTGCTATCCATTTCTCTGCAAATTTTAAACTTCCAGTTTTTATATTCAAGTCATTCCATGGTGTATACTGCATTTCCCCAATCCATTTATTAGTTGATGGATATCCAAATTAATTCGGTTTCCTAAATTGTAACTAAAGCAGCAGTGAACACAGGTGTGTAGATAACTCTGTAGTAGGATATAAAGCCCTATACCTGGGAGTGGCATATATCCAGTAGAGCTCAATAAATGTCTTATGTTGTACAAGACAATCTTCCTCAAGAAAATATAATCAGACCCAAATTGTCAATAGTGTCAAGTTAAGTCCTGATTTAGTTGTAATGAGGAAAAGAAAGTTTTTGTGTCTTAAACCCTTTTCTATTTTAGAGTAAAATTCACTTACCTTAAAAGTAAGCCATATTAAATGATAGTTGCTTTCTTAGTTATCTTTGGTTATGTGATTTAAGGACATGCTTTGAAATTATGCCAGTATCTGAGATAAATGATCAGGATTTTTAAAATATGAGTATAAATCAAGTAGAAATTTAATTAGAGCTAGTGAAGAAGTTTCAGTAATACAGCCATTTACAAAATAAATAATATAAAAATCAATAGCTTTGCTATGTTTAGGCAATAGTTGTTAGGAAATACAGCCAAGAAAATGCCCATTAACAATTTCAACATCAAGATTATGAAATACCCAGGAATAAACTTTTGAAAATATGCATGACTTAAGTGGAGAAAACTACAAAGTTTTACTGAGACATAATGAATGATACACTGAATTATGAACAGGACCACTGAATGACCAGACTCAGTAATTTCAAAATAATATTTACCTCCACATTAATCTGTCCATATAATGAAATTCTGATGGAGCCATAGTTGTTCTTTTGAAAGAAGGAAAGGAGCAAAGGACTTCAAAAGTTTCTAAAATTCAAATGGAGGAATAAATGCATAAGACCTGCCATCCCTGATGTTGTGTTAGGGAAACGATGGTGGAGTGGTTTCGGGAAAATATATCAAAGTGCATAAGTTGATGCTCTTCCTGTAAGTTGAAAATGTTATGTAGTGTAGAAATAAATAATTCTAGGTCTATAATAATTGAGATTCTATTATGTAACAGGCACAGAAAAAAAAAGCGAAATATGTTAAGGCTCAGAAACAAACCCATATGTATAATGGTGGCATTTCAAATCTAAAGGGGAAATAGGTTAGAATAATGAATGAATAAATGAATTGTAATAGCTGGCTAACTGTTGTTTGCTTAAAATATTAATCATAAGAAATATTACATGAATTAAAGGTAGAAAATAGAGTGCATAAATATTTTAAAGGCGTAGGTGAGTATGAAACTATGTAAGTAATGTTTCCCCCACTGGCCACAAGAACATGCACTTAGTCTAATTCTTAACTTATATAGGCAAACAGTTTCAAAAGAAGGCTGTAAATACTACAAATAGATGTACTATACCCCTGTGCACTGCACTCCTTCCATTTCCATACCCATTGTCATTGTGTTCTTAGCTTTCCACCTTTAAAAATTATGATTTTTATAATTACTGTGTGTGTGAGTGTGTGTGTTTGTGCATGTGCAGGGGATAGCACACATACAGTTAGTCACTTCTAGCTATTTAATTCTGTGACATAAAGTGTATTCTTTATAGATATCTTTCCAGAAGAATATTTCTATGTCAAAAGATAGATGCATTTGCAGTATTTAAACATTGACCACCAGTTTTCTACAGGAGCCATGGTGCTTTACACTCTCATTAGTAATACATGTACTTAATAAAGTGTGTTAGGAGTTTGGAGTTTCTGTCATCTGTTTTGTGGAATTGCTTTCAATGTAGTTACAATTTGAAGTTTTCTCTTAAAAATAGACACTTTTTCTTATGTTTAAGAGGGAAAGTCTTTTAAAATATAATATTGAGACCTAGACTAGACCATAATGGGGAAAATAATGGAAAATTTTGGTCACTTATGGAATAGTAACAAATTAAAAGCCATTGACAAACTGGGATAGGAAAGTATTTACAGCATATGACAGAATAAATAGTTTTGCTGTTTTATGTTATTAAAAATCACTAGTAAGAGTTGAAGATGTTCCCTTCATTTTCCAGTTCGGTGAGTGTTTTTATCATGAAAGGGCATTGCATTTTTGTCAAATGCAATTTTTTTTGTTCTCTTGAGTTGATAATGTGTTTTTTTAATAACAGTATAATTGACATATAATTCACATCTTGCAATTCACTCTTTGAAATTGTACAATTCAATGGTTTTTAATATAGCCACAGAGTATACAACCACCACTGGAAGGTAACTTGAGAACATTTTCATTACCCCTAAAAGAAACCTTGTACCCAGTTAGCAGTCACCCTTCATTAACCCACCACCCCGCCTCTGCAGCCCTTAGCAACCACTCATACACTTTCTGTCTATGGCTTTGTCTATTCTGGACATTTCATATCATTAAAATCATGCAATACATTGCCTCTGTGTCTATTTCTTTTATTTAGCCTACTACTAGATTTGTTTGTACTATAGCACAGATCAGTGCTGGATTCTTCCTTGTTAACTAACTTGTTGTTAGCATAAAGCTATCACCTTTAATTGCTTACCATCAAATCTTCATCTTCTAAGAGGGAATCCTTCAACTGGAACTACTTCATGTTCTGTTTTACTTAAAGTCATTTCTTTGTGGGTGAGCTTGGGAACTCTCTGTTCTTAAGACCAGCTGTTAGCTCTGGGGCAAAATCTTGCTTTGATCCAGGACTTTGGGTGCTGGGCAATGGTAAGAGCCGCTGATCATGATTGCCTCTTCACATGGGGCACTTGGAGCTGCGAATGGACTTAGGTAACAGAATCAGAGTGGGGTGGTCGGATCACTACTATTCTCAGTGCTCTGTCCTGGATTTTCTATTCTACGAATGGGAACTGGCTAAAAGAAACAAATCCCAGAAGGTTTGGCTGTATTCACCAGGAAATTTGAGGTTTGGAGGTGATGAGAACTCTGACTGCTTGCTTTCTCATGGAAGGCCTGTCTCCCTTGATTGAGAGCCAGAGCCAGAGGGCACCCAGGCTTCTAAGCCACTTTTATCCGAAGTGTTACTTGTAAAAAGGCGAGCAATGGGGTGGGGGGAAGGCAGTGAGTTATGGCTCATATGCCATATGTAGACCATCACTGTTAGATCACTGACTTTTAACAGATGTTTTTGAAGAAATGTTTCTTTATTCACTGTATACCCTTAGGTTAATTTCCAACAGTTTACAACTTAAAAACACACTTTCACCAGTTTTGAATAGTTTTACAGGGGTTCTTATGCTTCACTTCCAGGGAAGGGATGCTTCTCTTCTGTTTATTGTTTCAGTGAGGTTGCTAGAAGGTTATTAGCAGGTGGTACTGATGAGCATTTAAAATTATGCCTTCTGCTATTTATTTATTATTTTTGTACTGTAGATGTTTTATTTGTAGTTGCTTGCTTTTCTACCCTTGGCTTTTATTTCCCCAATGTAAATGAATCTTGTTCTTTTGGAGAGTTATTTTTAGTCACTATATTTTGCTTTTTACTCTGATTTTTAGGTTGATTCTAGGATCTACTGCTGTGGCCACCACTGATAATTCAAGCACCATGTTTCCTGTAATGCCCAATGCTCCTGCCTTAATGGCTTCCCAGGAGCCATCATGTAAGTTTTACTCATTTTAAAGAAGTTATTGTTATTTTTATGAACCTACTTAACTCAGTTTGTCAATAGAGGCTATAAATCTCTTGCATATTATAAGTAATCACTGTATTTGAATCCATCTATGACTGTTGATATCAGTAGTTGCTTTGCATAAAGCTTATTACCATGATTTTAGCTGTGAGAAGTTTTTGTAGTTATTGTAGTTAATGTCTTAGTTAACTTTCTACTGCTGTGGTAAGACACTATGCCCAAGGCAACTTATAGATAAAAAAGAATCTATTGAGGTTTTCGTAGAGTTTCAGAAGGTTAGTGTCTATGACCATAATGGCAGGGAGCACTGCAGCAGACAGGCACAATACTGGACCAGTAGCTGAGACCTTACATCTGATCCACAGCCAAAAGGTAGAGAGAGAGTTTACTGAGAATGGCTTGGGCTTATGAAACCTCAAAGCCCTCTCCCATTGGCATACCTCCTCCAACTGGGTCACACCTTCTAATTCTTTTCAAACTATTCTACCAACTGGGAACCAACTATTCAGTCATAGGAGCCTATGGATGCTAATCTCATTCAAACCACCACAGTAAATATGGCTTAAAGCAGTTTAGCATCTATCTCACTAACATATATGGTGTTTTGAGATAACTATTACGAATAAGAAAGGAAGTTTCCCAAGTACACCTGAATGGAAGAAATCCTTATTGTCTTTGTGACAAATACAAAAAGGATATTTGTATGGAGCCTTACTATATAATGTATTCTTTGCACATGCCCAGTTTATGCTCTTTATATTTTATCTACTAAATGTCTAAAATTCATTACCTCTTTTGGTACTAGTTGAAATATTATTGCTACTCAAATATTCCAGAGCTAGTTTATGCCTTGTGGTAGTTTGAAAGGAAAGGGCCTCCAAAGGCAGTAGCACTATTAGGAAGTGTGGCCTTGTTGGAGTAGGTGTGTCTTGTTAGAGGAAGGGTATCATTGTGGAGGTGTGCTTTGAAGTCTTTTATATGATCAAGCCACACCCAGTGAGACAGACTACTTAGCTGTTACTTATGGGCCAAGATATAGGAATCTCAGCTTCTCTAGCACCATGTCTGCCTGCATGTCACTATGTCTGATCATGATGATAATGGACTAAAACCTCTGAAAATGTAAGCCATCTCAATTAAATGTTTTTTTCCTTATAAGAGTTGCCATGGTCCTGGTGTCTCTTCATAGCAATAGAAACCCTAACTAAGATATGCCGTTAAAATAGCATGGAAAATAAACTGTACAAAAAGTAATCATACTATTTTAATAAGACTCAAGATTCTTTTACATTTAGGCTGACAAGTATTATTTCTGTAAGATATCATTTAGCATCTTTTGGAATAATATTTTGCATTTTCTAGTTAGTTACTCATGTTTTTGAGAATGGTGTTTTGAGTTACTTTTTGATTATAAAAATCACACACGCATATATGTACATAGGCACACATTATATACACACATAGCATTACCTCTAGGAAGATGATTTTGTTTATTCTTTCAGACTTAATCCCACACATTTAAAACATATATTAAATTATCTGCTTTTTCTAAGAATGAGACCATTGTATCTGTTTTAGTTTGCTTTCTATAGTGCTGTGATAAAACAATGATCAAAAGCAACTTGAAAAAGGAAAGGATTTGTTTGTAGGAGCTCAAGGAAGGAACCTGGAAGCAGGAAGCAAAGGAGAAATATAGAGGAATGCTGCTTGCTTGATTGCTCTCAGGCTCATGTTCAGCTATGTTATTATACAACCCAAGTCCACCTGCCCAGGAATGGCACTCCCCTCAGTGGGTTATGCTCTCCTTCATCAGTTACTAATAATTAAAATGCTCCAACAGACATATACTTGTAGGCTACTCTGATGGAGACAGTTTCTCAGTTGAGGTCCCCTTTTTTGGTTTGTTTCAAGTTGACAAAAACTGATTAGCACACTGTTGTATGTGTCTGGGAATTTACCATCCCTCTTATTTATATGTCAGTATAACTGTCCATGTCAGAAATTCAAGATGCTCTATTAGAAGATCTCTGGATAAGGTAGACTTTTCCCCAAAGATTCATTTTAATGTTTTTTTGAATGTATAGTTACTAAAAATGAATTAATAAAATAAGCCTTTTGGTCAGTTGCCATTATTTCTAGGAAAAACACCATCTTCTGCATAAGGTTTTATTCTCAAAAGAAAATAATGCTATCTAGCTCTACAGAACACCAACCTGCAAGCTCCCCAGTGTTGTTATTGATGCCAACCCCCAAATACTTTGTGATTGAGCATAGTTTTCCTATGTGCTGCTCATTTTACTTTTACACTAGCTAACAGAAAGAATTTAGTATTACTATAAGGCTCTTTATGCCAAAAGGGACATGGAATTTTAGAAAAGTCTCACACAGACTTTTCATGCCACTGTTATCTCAGGGAAAGTAAAACTCAAGAAGTGCTCATGTGGCAGCCTTAGAGGTTGCATACATCAAGAACTGCATGCGTACCCTTTAATTATTCTCCCTTTATTTTCATTTTCCTTATGAAACTTCTCACTGGTTTCTTCTTCTCTTTTTCTGACTTTGTGTTTTGTCTTGTTCCTTATTTGAACTTGCTCATGACCCCTGTATTCTACTTATCTTCTTCATCTGTCAATTTTTTCAACTCCCTATGCTTGTAGGCTGATTTTCTACATTTCTGAGTTATTCTCAGTTTCTTCTTATGCTTCATCTATTCTCATATTTCTGCCTATATTTCTATATTTCTACACAGAGTTTGATTCTTCGATGTAATTCAACTTTTGAGAATGAGATTCTGGTCTATCCTAACTCTAGCTAGAGCTTTTTTGTGTAGCCCCTCATAACCTAGTGGCATGTGGAGCACCTTCTTGTACTTTATACACTCTTTGATAAGTATATGTACTGTGTATGTACATGCAGTTAACTGGAATAAAGCATTGGTGCCTGCGCATGAATAGAGTAGGCCAGGCTCTCTGAGACTAGTCAGCGCACTTAGAAGACACCATGATTTCTGTGGTTATATGGTATAGCCTAAACATATGGCTAATTGGGAAAGCTAGGCTAACATAAGCCATTGTGTGCAAGTAATATTTTTATTACACATTTCATGTTACACAAGACTCATTTAATTACTAAGAATGTTTGAAACTGCAGAGCACCAAAAAGAAGAAAATAATATATTCCCAATCTCCAACAGCCATAATTGTTTTGCATTGTTCTTCATATCGTTGGTATAGAGTAAAGATCAATAGTGCTATTAAAGTTATGAAAATTATGAGCAGAAGTTAGCAACAAATCTAGGAAACTGGACTTAAGCTGTGAAGTCTATTCAGTTTTAATCTATAGGAGAGCAAGGCATTCTAGAAGGGATACAACAACAACAAAGTTGTAAAATGTAAATAAAACTTGGAGAAGCTTTTACTAACCAAGTTGGCAAAGATGCATGCCTAGTGTTAGCCAAAATGTAGAAAAATAGGCATTTTTCCCTATTGACAAGAACGTAGGTTTTTTTCCCCCAAAAAATTTCTTTGGTAGAACACTTTTACAAGATACACAAAGATTTAGAACACATGCTTGATTTAGTCCAATGATTTAGCCCTATGGTTTAGCAATTTAATTTGTAAGAATTAGGTTCGCAAATACAGTTATGTTTTTATACAAAATGTGTACAGATATTTTGTGTATATTGTGAAATTGTGGGATTTTTTCTTTAAAAGTTAAATAGAACTTACCATTGAGGCCATCTGGGTTTGGAGTGTTCAGTATTTGAGAAGAATTTTGAGCAGGGATTAAATTCCCTTAATGGTTATAGAGCTGGCTAAGTTATGGTTATATTTTATTAAATCTCTCCAGGAGTTTTAATTTTCAGCATGAAGGCTAATTTAGATGTCTGGTATGCAGTATATCACTTCATACTGCAACAGTGTTGGGTTCAAATCTATGGCTTTGATTTCAAATTCTTGTTAACATATGACTTCAATGACTAAGGCTTAATGGACACAAGTTTTTCATTTCTTACTAACACTGTAAATTCTTATTAACACTATTTTATTTTCTAGTCACAACCTCAACAAGTACTACTACCACCATTACCACCAATACCACTACTACAATTACAAGTGGTTTCAACCTGTATTTCAAACCACCGGCATTACCTTGGGGCAGTGATGGTGGCCTAATCAATGTGGCTTCTCTTCCAGTCACCATGACTGTAAAGTAAGTTTATTTACTTGAAGTTTTGTGTTTTGTATTTATCACTTTATAAGCATTATTGCCTGGGTAGTTTTAGGGAACAGGGAAGAATTTTTTATGTGTAGCTTTGGAAGTTGGAACAGTCAACAGGCTTCTGCAATACTGTTATATAGTCATTATTAGTACTACTAATAGCTATAATTTGTTGTGCATTTCTGTATGTATAGCAAGATGACAATTCTTTAAGAATATTATACCATTTAATACTTGCAATTATCCTATGATGTGGACTCTATTTGGGGTCCTGTGTTATAGAAGACTGGAACATATAGAGATTAGGTAGTACTTTAATGATCACACACATTACAATCACAAAAATTTAAGCAAGCTCTAGAGCTTATACAAACTTGCATAGTAAATGAAACATCATGTGTCCTTTATACCATTCCTGCAATGACAGAATGTTGAATTACTGTAGTGTAGACCTAAACTGGAATATTGACAGTGATGCAATCAAGATAAAGAATAGGGAGATGGGGAGAAGGCTCAATGGCTAAGAGCACTTGCTTCTATTCCACAGGACTAGAGTTTGAACCTCAGTTTGAAATTGCCTAGAACTCCAGCTCCAGGGGTTCCAGCACACTCTTCTCATCTCCATAGGCACCTGTACACATTGTACAGGCACTCACACACAGATATACACACATTACAAAAGAAATATTAAAAATAATAAATAAAAAACATATAATATAGTTCTGTCGTCACAAAGATTCCTGCAGTCAGAAGTTTCTGACCTGACCTAGTCCCCTGGTCTGGACCCGCAGTCTGGCAGCTGCTTACAAAATAATTATTCAAAAGGTTAATATTATAGTAAATACTGGGCCAGTAGTTCAGGTATATTACTGACTAGCTCTTACTCTTAAATTAACCCATGATTTTATTTATGTTTAGCCACGTGGCTTCTCATCTTTTTTGCTCAGTTCAGCATTCTCTTCCTACCTCCTTTGCATCTGGCTGGCATCTCTGCTCTTCTGCCTTTCCTCCTCCCACAATTCTCCTTGTATGGTTGCCCCACCTCTACTTCCTGATCCTGGCCAGTGTTTTATTAAACTAGTACGAGTAACAAATCTTTACTGTATACAAGAACAATATTCCACAGCTGATTCCTCTTGTTGCCCTTTTATAAGCACATCTCTTCTTCTTTTCTTAACTCTTGGCAGTAATTGATCTGTAATTTTCATATTCACAACGTTTTAAGGATGCTATACAGATGGAGCCATGGCATATGTGTCCTCTAAGGCTTGGCTTTCTGTTTCACCCAGCATACTTAACTCCTTAAAATCTACACAATAGCTTAATTTCTCTCTGTCTCTCTCTTCCAATTTGTGAGTAGTACTTCATGCTATTTGCTGTAATGTAGCTTGTTTAAGCATTGAAGTATTTTTAGGTATCTAGGTTGTTTGTAGGTTCGGGACTATTGATATGAACATTTGTGGACACTTGTTTGTGTGAACTTAAGTCTTTTATATTTGGAGTAAATGCCCATACATGAAGATGCTTACCAGTGTGGCATTTGTATATTTATTATTTTTAAGTACCAAATACAAGAGTGTCTATGTCATTCTGTATACCTACCAGTAGTGTATGAGGTACCCAGACTGTCCATATTTACTTACTTGGTTGTGGCAATGTGACACTTTCTTAAAGACTTGAAGTGATTTTATTGTGGTATGAATTCTAATGTCTGATGATGCTGTGAATCTTTAATTTTTTTTTAGTACTTTGAGGTCTTAATACAATGTGTTTTGATCACATTTATCCTTTTGTCCAGCTCTCCCCAGGTCCACCCTAATCCTACTCACCCAGCTGTGGGTTCTCTTTTCTTTTTTTATACCCATCAAGTCTGATTTGTCCCAAACATATTATTATTGGATGTGCAGACTTCCTCTCCAATTTCCCTCTTGAAGAAAACTTACTGTGCCTCTCCCAGCAGCTAGACCAAGGGTGGGGCTTCATGCCTACCCCCTTTTCATATTGGGATTTTAATTGCTTTGGCTTGCACAGATCACGTGCATGCTGTCACAACTGCTGTGAGTTCATGTGTACAGCTGCCCTGCTGTGTGTCCTTATCATCATCTACTATCCCCAGGTCTTAGACTCTTCATCCTGGTTATATAATGATATATATATATATTTTTTGATATTTTTAATCTACATTTTTTATGTTTACATGCTGATTTTGTTTTTGCTTTTAAGTATTGATATCAGAATAACATTTAATAAATCATTAACAACTTTACAACTTGTAAAATGCTCTGGGAGGCATTCTTATTCCTGTTTTCTAAAAGAAATTTTACAGTTGGTACTGATTCATTAATTATTTTTTTAATGAAAAATAAAATAAATCTGCACCCAGGCAAATCTCTTGCAGAATCTTTTAAATTAAAAATAAATTTATTTAATGGATCCATAACCAGACTGTCTAGTTCATCTTTAATGAGCTTCAGCCATGTGTGGTTTTAAAGGAACAGGTACCTTTTTTTCTGAGTTGTCAAATTCATGAGCATAAAGTTGTTTGTGGTCTTTTTTGTTGTTGTCCTTTCTATATTGGAGAGAGATTCTTGTTTCATTTCTGCTGTTGCTGGCTTGTGTCTTTCTCATGTGAATTTTATTGATATTTCTCTAAAGAGCCAGCTTTTGTTTCATTGATTATTCTGTAAAACTTCCCTGTTGCCAGGTTCATTGTTATCCACTGTTGTTTCTTTTCTCCTGGTGATATTGGGTTCATTTTCTTTTGCTGGTTTCTTAACGGGTGATCTTAGACTATTGATTTGAGGCATTTTCTTTTCATGCCAGCCTTTAGTGCACTGCTTTCCCTGCAGCCCACATCTTTTATTATGCTCTCATTTCATTTTGAGCCATGGATTATTCAGAAGTATATTGTTTACTTTCCAAGTGTTCTGAGATTTTTCTTCTTTCCTTTTGGGATTAGTTGTAGTCAGTGAACAAACTCCATATGATTTTAGCTATGGTATATTTGTTCAGAATTTTTTTTGTGCAAGAGGAAAAAGTCATCTTCCAGAATGTTCTATGGGAACCTAATTATCTGTTTTCTTGTATTGCATGTAATGTTCTATGTATTTCTGTCAAATTCTCTTACTGTATTTACAGATTTTGGAGTTTTGCCATATTCTAGTCTAGTAGTAAGTAGTTCCTTAAGTTGTGGAGAACAGCTTTTTCTTTATTTTATTTTTTATTATGAATAAAGTCACATTTTCTTTTTTAATAAAAAGATAAGAGACTTATTTTTATTATTTTGATTTATGCATGAATATATATATATGTGTGTGTGTGTGTGTGTGTGTGTGTGTGTGTGTATACACACACCTGTATGTAGGTATATTCATGTGACTTGAAATGCCCAGGGGAGCCAAAGGTATTGGAATTTTTTTTTTGTTTTGGTTTGGTTTTTTGTTTTGTTTTGGTTTTGGTTTTTGCTTTTTTATTATGAATAAAGAAGTCACATTTTCTATCCATGTATATCCTTATTCAAGGTCCCTTCCCCCTCCCACCCTCTCAGGTCACTCTCTTTTCTCCACATCTTCCCATCTCCTCCTCAACAAGGGCAGGAGCTCCCAAGGTCCCAATATTGCTCAGTTTAGCCTCCTCTCTTGGAAGATCCAGTTTTCTCCCCGCAACATCAAGACTGAGTCAGGTGTTCCTCTGAAGGGAATGGGCTCCAAAGTGTCAGTCCAAGGTGTTTCAGATCCCAAGCTGTTCAGTGGTTGTAGTTTACAGCTTGGGCATGCTTTGCTTTTTGTTTAAAGTACACTAATGAGTGAGTACATCCCCTGCTTATCTTTCTGGGTTTGAGATCAGCAGGATATTCTCCAAATCCATCTATTTGCCTTCATATTTTAGGATAGAACAGCTTTTTGACGTTCACAACCAAATAAATTTAGATTTGTCTTATTTTCTCTCTTTAGCTTTATCAGGCTTTCTTTTTTTAGAAAAATTTTAGTGCCCTTTGTAGTTTTTTAAATGAATTTTTTGATTATCACACAAAGAAATGAATATCACTGTAACATTTCCATATATATATATGTATCATTTTAATTTGCTTTTATTTGCACCTCTGCTGCTCTCCCCATTTCCCACACCCACTTCTGGTTATTAGTCTCTTCTTTCCCCTAACTAGTCTTTTTCATGGTCAATAGTCTTATCTTTTTCTCTTGTGTTTTGAGGCTTTTTTATTATTTGGTCACTTATACATTTAGATTGGCAGCTCTCCTAGTACCCTAACTTTAAATATGGTCATCTTGTTGTTCTGTAGTCTACCTTATATAGTAGGAACATCATCCTCTTTTAAAAACATGCAAACAACAACCTTCCCCCCACCCCAGTTTTGCATCTTTAATTCTTTTCCCTTTAGTCGATCCATATCCTTGGAGTGATTTCTTGTAGGTCTTTTTTTATAATGTTGGATGCTTTTAAAACACATTATCAAACACATTTGTATTCAAAGCAGCTATTGACTCTCAGGGCTTATCTCTGCTGTTTGCTCATTTGAGTTTTACTTTAGATTTGTGCCCTGTTTCTCCTTGTTTTCAATCTTCCTATGATTGCTGAAAAATTTCAGGGAGTTTTACCCTGTTTTATTATATATGGTGTTTTCAATACTTTGTTTCATGTAGATTTTTAGTAGTTGCTGTAGATATTAATTTATACATGTATAATTTGAACAATCTATTCATATTGATATTTTACCACTCTGGATCAAGTGCAGAAACCCATGACTTATTTTTTTTTTCTCTGTTTATCTTTGAAGTATTGGTATCGAAAGTATTTCTTCTATGTACAAAGTATTTATTCTATGTACATTGAACATAACACTCCAGAAGTTTGGGCTTTTCATGCTAACCATCAAATGCAATGTAAGAAACGCATTGAAATTGGCTAACACTTTGTCCTTCTTTTCAGCCATTTTGACGCAGCATTACAAGATTTGCCATTTTCTTTCTGCATAGTTAATCTTTAAAGGTAGTCTCATTAGTAATGCCTTACCTTATTTTTTTACTTGCATATGATTCCTGAAGATATGAAAATCATGAACACTTTTTTTCTCCTTTCAGTACTTTGAAAGTGTTCAGCTTCTTGCTAACCTCACAATTACAGATAAGAAGTCAAGTCTCATTTGATTACTCTTCTAAGTACATATTTTTCTGTCTACCTTTGCTTCCACAATTTTAAAAATTATCTTCACGTTTCAGAAGTCCAGTTGCTCTGTGTCTTACCATGGATTTTTGTAGTGCATTTTCCATAATATAATTGTTATCACAATTGCTTCACACCATGAATTTTTGTGAGTTATCCTGTTTCTGTTGGTTTGACTTCTTGAATCTTCAGTGTTTATGTCTTTTGCCAAATTCTGGAAGTTTGCAACTTCCCAATAACTTTTCAGACCCATTCTCTTTTTCTGGAACTCATATCTTGCATGTATTTTATCTCATTTATTATTTTCCTCCTATGTCCTTGAGACTTTTTTCATTTGTCTCTGTTTTCTCTTTTTCTGTAAATTTTAATTATCTGCCATTACATTAACTGATTGTTTTCTGTAAGCTCCACTCTAGTGTCAAATCCTTCAAGTAGGCTTATTCCAATTATTTTGCAGTTGTATAGTTTCCACTTGTTTTTTTATAATCCCCATTTCTTTGCTGATTTTTTTCTATGTATTTCAAGAGAATTAAAAATTGCCCTCTTCAGACATTTTCAGTGACTGTTTTAACATTCCTTTCACACAGTTCCCAGCATCTGATACCTCTTAATGTTGTTATATGTGTTGCTACTCTTTTCTCTTTCAAGTGGTGATTTTCCTGGTTCTTGAAATGGATCATTTTTATTGTGTCATGGACATTTTTCTATTATGTGAAGAGTGTTTGGACCCTATTTATATCTACTTTCTTTTCATTAGCTAGTCCCTTTGTTGAGATATAGTGCAAAGGCTGGGTATGTTTTTATGTTTTGCTTCCCACTGGACGTTGCCTCTAGTACCTCAACAAAAATGGAGCACTGAATCATACTGCCTCAATGCAGCTGGGCGATGTGGAAGTTCAACTCTCTTAGTTCTGCTGACTCATTCCCTGTGAAAGTGGGACACTGTACCATACACTTCACTACCTTTTGTAGAAATGCAAGCCCAACTTGCAGATAGGCCCTGAAGCACCAGATGCAGAGGCAAGTGATGAACTAACACAATATGTTAGTTGATACAGGGGTAGACAAATTTCAACTACTTGGACCTTGCTGACAGAGGACATAGTATGTCAACCTCTCTATCTCATTCTACGTTGATGCTTTATCAACATGGAGGCTTGGCCCTCTACTGGGCCTTTCTGACACAAGGATCATGGAAGAAAGAAGAAATTCCTTTGATTGGCCTTCTTCACTTTTGGTTTTACCTGTTGGTCGTGATAGAAGTTAAACTCCCTCCCAAATCTTGTTGACTCCCAGAATGGAGGAAATGGGAACCCTTACCAGTTCAAACTTGTCTTAGAGTGTTCAGTCTTTAGAGATTAGATTCTCTGCTGACTCTCTGTGACCTGTGATAGCAAAGAAAAGGGGAAAGTCTAATGGTTAATCATTAAGTCTTGTTGCTTTTGAGTGAGCGTTTAGCTTCGTTCAGCCTGCCATATATGTCACCGTTAGTTCCCCAGTAGGAAATTACCTGCTACCTTCCCATTGGGCTCCATCAGTACTACTCCTGCTGGAGTCAGTGTGATCTAGCTGCTCTGATCACAAAATCAAAGACCAAGTGGGTACCCAGCTTTTTTAAATACAGCTGGCAAGGGAGTTCCTTGTAGGCAAGGGATATTGATCTTTTGTGAATAGTAATCAGAAACACACTTGGACTAAGGTGGTTTGGTTTCTGGAGCTTTCATTATGCTGTGTTGAGATAACAGGAAGAGTGGAAGCAGACTGTGTTTTATTAAGCAGCTTAAGAAGTATTTATTTACTCTATTCCCTTAGGATAATTTTCAGAGCATTTAACTGGGTGTTTTAAGATCAACTTTACCTGTTATTATTTGGTTGGAAAGCAGATTTGAGAACCCCTCACACATAGGCTTTTTTCCCCTAGTTTTCCTGTATTGTTTGTTTTAAAATATGATTGTACTTTTAAAAATATGATAATAGGGTATCTATTTATATTTTAGCTCAATAGTGACTCCTGTGATGACATATTGTCAGATGGATAATGTGGTGGACAAGTGGAACTTCCAAGTGCAAGAGCAAGAAAGACAGTATCTTTATCATGCCAACCAAGTTAATGTTTGGAACCATACAATGATTGAGGGCCGTGATGAGGTAGGAAAATATTCTCATTCATCTTCCTGTATTGTACAAGTATCTTCAGATAAGCACAATCGAATAGACTTTGGTTTTGTAATTACATTTCTGTTGCAGTGTTGATGAGTAGCTTAAAAACCATTTTCCCAAGTCAATATGCTCCTTGATTTAGGGAGTGTTTGCTATTTGAGGTGTGTTTGAGAAGTGTGTATTGTTCTAAAATTATTGAATAAATTTGCATATCAACATTGTTTCTTTCTTATTTCTCTTTAAAGATCATCTTCTTGCATAACGAAGTGGAAAGAGTGAAGATGGATCAGTTTAGGTACAACTTTCAATTTCTTTGCTTAAAAGAGTCAAGATATTTTTGTGCCATTTTTCCCCCCTTGTTGCTTATTGACATTTATTGCTTCCATCAGCCCTTCTGTTGACTTGTTTCATTCAGGTTGGAACGAGAATTGGATTTTATCCTGACACAGCAGAAGGAGCTAGAACATCTGTTGAATCCTTTAGAGGAGTTTATGAAGGAGCAGAATGGGCCTTTACTTCTGCTGAATATGGATAAAGATTATGAGAAAATGTGAGTAACTGGAAAAGATTGGAGCACTGGGCAGAGGGAGAAATTAGATCATAAACCAGAGAATAAATATTGGGAGAAAAGGGCAACTTCTAGTTGGTATTTATCAGTTGGTATTCATTGTTTGACTGCTCCATGTTTATCTTTGACAGAGGCTCAAAAATGAAGGAATCATTCTGCTAGCTCTGTTTTATAGCCTTTTGCTCAGTATTATTAATCTCAAGCACATATTTGTCTACTGTAAAGTTTTAATATTTCTCAAATATATTCTTAAATTAGAAACACGGAGCTTCTGTGTGATATCATAGTATTGAGGAATATTTTTGGTTTCTTCTTATTGACACGTCTAAACCTAACATCTATGCAGTTGTTTTAGTCATACGTAATTTGATATTTCAAAGACAAGCTGCTCAATTGAGGATGAACTATGGTTTTCAAAATGAAATGATTTTGTCAGTATTTTGGGATAGGTATGTTTTATTTGTGTACTGTTCAGTCTTTACCTTGTGTCTGTTCACTGTCAATGTTCCCATGGTAACTGTGTCTAAAACACTGAAATTTGATAATCAGGCCAGTTTATAAAGCATTAAGAGACATTGTGTGAACATACTATATATTCTAAATTGAGACTTAACTTGGACTCATTTTGTCAGTGGCTTTTTAGTAAATTGAGATGGAGCTCTTAGATTTTGGAATTTTTTTTTCCTTCATTTTAAAGACAGGTTCTTACCAGTTTTGCCCAGGCTTCTGTCAAACTCCTGGGTTAAAAGGATTCTGTCACCCCAGCATTCTGAGTAGAAGGAAATTTCAGGAACACATCACACTGCTCAGCTGAGCTTTTGCTAGTCCTTTGCCACTGAGTTTATTTTCTTAAGGTTTAAGGGTTAACATTTTTGTATGATTTTAAATGTGGATAAGTACAGCTAATTTATATTGATATCCATTTTATTTCTACTTTTATATTTCTGCCTTTGTTTTCTTCTTCTTTTCTATTTTCTTTTTCTCTTTGCTCTGTTCTTTGGCATTGCTTTTGTTATATATATAGTTTTGTTTTCTTGTTTGAGACAGAGCCTGAATATATATCCTGGACTGGCTTAGGACTCCCTATGTAGACCAGTCTGTCCTTGAACTCATAGAGAGCCACTTGCCTCTGCCTCTCCAGTGTCTGGATTATAAGTGTGTACCATCATGCCTGACATATTCTATATGTTTATCACTTGTTTGGAGAAGACATGAAATAGCACAAACTCTGTAGCAGCTGTGATTACAGGGCTGTGCCCTCATACTCAACTTGATTCTATCTATTTTGTTTTGTTTTAAAAATCCTTACATTTTTAGAATATACTATCTGTAGGTGAGGATCTTAGAAATATAATTTTCGATTACTGTTTTGTGGCCAGATTTATACTGCAATAAAATTTTCACCAGAATTTTCAACAGTTTAGGCAACCAATTACATATAAGTGATTTGGCACAGAAAGCAATAGATGGTTAGCAAGAAATCTAATTGAGACTTTTTAATTTTATAGATAGTAAGTTTGAAAAATCTGGCCACTTTTGATTCTTGTAAACATATTGATATACTGGACCAAGTCAACCAATCTTTCCCCATCCCTCACCACTCCCCAATCTGTCTGTGTCAAAAGAGCTTGAGTGGAAATTTTGAAAATTTACTAGTCAGTTTGTAAGAAACTCAGATTTATCTACTTTTCATTGTTGTAAAGCTTGCTTCTGAAAATATCCTGTTGCTTGCTATAGTATTTTCATATAAGATTTTTGCTGTGAAATTTTATGTATTCTCCATAATTGAGGCAATCTTAACATTTATTGACTATTGCTGAACATAAGTCTTCCATCTATCTAAATGCCCTATACATACATTTTTTTTCATAAGCGTTTCCTTTGCTGTAGCATTCATCAGAGGCTAAAGTCTTGGCCTTTGTAGTCTTAGGTTATGATAGTGATAAGTTTACACATACATTGAATCCATGAGTCAATGTCATTGGTCATAACTAGGGAGCAATGTGGATTACAGGGGAATTGAGACAAATCTCATTGGCAATTGCAGCTCTATATATGTCAGTTATGGTACATATGAGAAAATGTTTCTTATTAATCTTTCTTTCACTTGCCTTTGCAGCTACCAATTGGCTGAAAATATAGATGCTGAGCTGAAAAAAATGTCTCAAGATCTCAAGGACATTATTGCTCACCTGAATTCACTTAAAAGTTCTCACAACAATCCTGAAGTGGTATGTTCCCTGCTCTTTTTATTTAGAAAGCTAAGATTTCAAATGAAATTGGCTCTTTATAGGTCTTTTAATTCATCACATTCTATTATCCTCCAGAGTACTCTTGATCTGCCCTTTAGAGATATGAAGCTCTTAGGCATGATTAGCGGGACAGTAAATATTTACAGATGTGAGTTTTTGTGGTTATTCCCAGGAGGGTAAAGTAAATGACTCTTTTCATTGTGCTCAGTGTTTACTCTCTACATAATTAAACACATCCCGGTACTTTTTTTCACTTACTAGTTAATTTTTCATAACATATAATTTATTTGCTCATATGAATATGAGTAGATAGGTCTAGGTCTATTAGGCATATTTAAGCACTCTTCTTTAGAATATAGTAACTTAACTATTATGGCTTAACATTTTCCCATAGAAGTTTTTGTTAAATATTACCATTATGTAATAATACCTCACATAATACTTCTTAGTTCATAAAGCAAATACATTATATTACAAGAATGTAAGGCTTAGAGTCTTGTCAGAATTGAGATTCTGTGAATTAATTCAGCAGTAAGAAAAACAGGGTTTCTTTTTCATTTTTCTGTACTCGAATTATAAAGAGCTTATTTTCTCTCCCTTCCCCTTTTGTCTCAGCAGCATGGACACAGTCCTCTTTTCCCACTTCCACAAAATGGACTATTGCTGAGAAGAATCTCCCATTGTATGACCTTCTATTGTGCCTTCTATTATTAATTATAAGTAGCAGTGAGGCTAGGTAGATGAGAATGAATAACATATACATAAGTGGTGATTATTCTCTAGCAAGTACTTTGTCCAAATAGATGCAGACTGTCCTTTCTGTACATACATATTATTACTGAATTTTTCAACATGAAAAAAAAAGCCAGTTACAGCTAAGAAACTATTATTTTGTTTGACACATATTCTCTTTGGATCCTGGATTCTTCTTTTGCAAAATGTCAATGATCTGTAAGTCCCTTTCAGCCATAAAATAATGCTATTCTCTACTTAGCATCAATCTAAAATTGAACAATGACACGTATAAATTAGTCTGGAATTACCAATGCTACCATCTGCTTTGTGTTCACAAAGATGATCATGAGTCAACAAAGTACATTTCTGTTAGATTCCAAATGCAATTTCAAAATTCAAAATTGTCTTGTTGTAATAGATTTCTCATGCATAGATAAACATAAACAGATTTAGACATGGTACATGATGTGTAGTCTTGGAGTGCCGAATCAGTATGAGAAATGTTGTCAACAGAATTAGTGAAATCTTATCATTTTCTCAAATTTGTCCACGATTATTTTGCTTTGCTAGTGACTAGGAAATAATCTTACCTTTTCATTTTTCCTGGTATGGATAATTGAGATGTTTAAAATGAGTGAATTAGGGGTAATTATTGTGTAATAACAGAACAAAGGAAGCAAGCAATCATCCCTTTTTTCAGATAGCATAAATCACTGGACAGAAAGTCAGAATAAAAACACACCTGCTGAATGACAATGGTCCTATGGATAATGAAATGCTCATCACAAAGCCCTGTTACAATGGATTATATATCACAGTACAAAAGTAGAAGCTATGTGTTCCAGCATTCAGAGATTCAGAGTGCTGGGATTCAATGACTTCTGTTTCTTGTGTGTGTGTGTATTGGAGTAAATGGGAGAGGCCACATAATACTTAAATATTTTAAGCATTATGTTCTGATACCCACTTATATTCTTTATAAAATAGATAAAGAAAATTAAAACATCAATATTACCAATCAATTCTTACTATATTAATATATAATATACACCTAGTCTTTTTACAATGCTGGTAAAATGTTCTTCTGTTTAAATAAACCAGAAGCATACATATAGTGATTTTTACTTTTGTTCTTTGATAATGTGAATTTTAATTCTTACAAGATGTTTTACTAGAAGCAAATTATATAATATCTTAAATGTTTTTATTGGTAGAGATAGTGTTTCCAGATTCTGGGCAATGCAATATAGCCTCATACTGACCAGTTATATTTAGAATTGGTAGGCTTCTGGAAGTAGAATATACTGAGTAAAAAGGTATAAATATTTTAAAACTATTGACACATGCTATAAAAATTTACATTTGGAAATTTGGGCCAATTTATATTACTGTTGAGTGTGTATTAATATATTGATTTTTCCTACTTGGAAAATGAGTATTCTGAATCTGAGATATTGACATCTTAAATGGTCCAAAATCTAAAACTTTTTTTAGTAATGAGATAATGTACAAGTGGAAAAGTCTACACCCATGAAATGGGTCACAGCCAAACTGTGACTCGCCTAGCTGGACTAGGGAGGTAGCTCAGTGGTCAAAGTCTTGTGTAGCATGTAAGAAAATAACTCCAAAGCAACACACACATATGCACACAACTGCAGTTATAATATAAATATTATTATATGCAATTATAAATATAAACCATCATCTTCAGGCTATATGTACAAGACATGCATGACATAAATTTCATCTTTAGGCTTGCTTCTCATCTCCAGGATATTTCATTATATATAATGTAATGTTCCAAAAATTTGAAAAAAAAAACCTGAAATAATTATTTCCCATGAATTTTGGGTGATAGATAATTAACCTGTACTTGATTGCTGAATGTTACTATTTTTAAAATAATAAATTTTGGTAGACTCCTGTCATCCCAGCACCCAGGAAACAGAAGAAGGGCTTAGACTGCATGGTAAAGTTCCAGGCACGTCTGTACTGCTTAGCAAGCCTCTGTCTCAAAAACAAAAACAAAAGAAAACAAACAATTGCAGATTTGATTGACAAATTTGATAGTTTTAATTTTATATGGATTGATTTATTTGTTTTCTTTTGAAATATCTCTTAATATCCTTTATTTTTAATATTGTGCTTGTTGGTTTTTTTAAATTGATTTGTAGGAATCTAATTCCTGACAGTTACAAAATGAATAGGTTGAACTAATGCATAAAATTAATTAGTGTTGTAAGTATGAAATCACAAAACACCATTAATATGCAGTTCATTGTCAGCATATCACTTACCAGGAAAAAATTAAATGTTGCTTCCTAATTTCAATTTCGTATGTTTCTTTCTTTTTTTGCTACATCAGAGTAATCATAATCTAAAAATCTTGTGTATATTTTCAGCTTCAGGAGATTTGTACAGTTCTGAATGGTCATATGGAGTCTCTGCAGTGGATTCGCCAGACTTCAAGTGAGTGTTCGTTTTGTATATTGTGTTATAGGTATGAAAATATTGTACAACACACATTGTACTCTCAATGACCACATGATATGAGAGCCCTGCTGCAGGACTGTTGTGCAGCTCATGCCCATATGAACTCTGACGGATTAACTAGAAATTAATGAAATCAGTGAATGGATAGAGGTACTGTATTGACAGTGTGACTAGAAGCAGAACGTTTTTTAAAAAATTTATTTAAGGTTTTTTTTTCATTTTACATACCAACCACAGTTCCCCTTTCCTCTCCTCCTCCCATTCACCCTCCAACTTTCCTCATCCCACTTCCCCACCCATTCCTCAGAGAGGATAAGGCCTCCCAAGGGGAGTCAACAAAGTCTGGCATACCCAGTTGAGACAGGATCAAGCCCCTCTCCCTGTATCAAGGCTGAGCAAGGCATCCCTCTATAGGGAATGGGCTCCAAAAAGCCAGTTCATGCACTAGGGATAAATCCTGGTCCAACTGCCAGAGGCCCCACCAACTGCCCAAGAAACACAACTGTCATCCACATTCAGAGGGTTTAGTTCAGTCCTATGAAGGTTCCCCAACTGTTAGTCCAGAGTCAGTGAGCTCCCAATAGTACAGGTCAGCAGTCTCTGTGGGTTTCATCTTGGCCCATTTGCCATATTCTCCTCCCTCTCTTCAACTGGACTAGGAGCTCAGCCCAGAGTTTATTGTGGATCTCTGCATCTGCTTTCACCAGTTGAAGCAGAACTTTTACATTTATCTTTTGTATACAGTTTTGATCTTAGTTCTATAAATGTTTTATATACTCAGAATTGGATCCCCAAATGGGAAGAAATACAAATACTGAAGACCTCCCCTCCAAATCAGTGCAGTTTATAATATTCTGACTCAGTATAGATAACCATTAAATGCAACATTCCTTTTTGAGTGTGTTGTGTGTGAGGGTGTTCATGTATACTTGTTCTTGTGTGTTTGAAGCATGTGTGTGCATGCTTGTAGAGACTGAGCAAGTCAGTGTTGGGTATCTCCCTCTATGCCTCTCTGCCTTACTTTTTGACAGAGTTTCTGAGCCTGGGACTCACTGATTTGATGATACTGGCAGGAAATATTTAACCAGTGGAACCATCTCCAACATCTTAGAGCATAGTGTTCTTCGTAGTGTGTTCTTATTAGGTGAAAAGAGATGCAAAATTGGGTAGACTCTCCCAGTAGTTTTATTGTTAATGTCAGAATTATAGAACAAATATCACTACCATCATATGGCTATAGCAAAATTAATCAAATGTGTGTGTTTGTATATAAGTATATATATAAATGTTAATAGAAATTAAGAATTTTTTCATGTACATAGTTTTATTTTAGCCCAACACATTTCTATAATACACACCACTTACTGTATGCAATTTCTTTGTGTCAGGAGCACCAGTTAACATTTAGCAATGTATTATATATCTAGAACTAGCCTATTCTTTTTTATTCTTATTATTCTCTCATATTAGATCTCACCTGCAGTTTCCCCTCCCTCCTTTCCTCCGAGACCCTCCCTTTCACCTTACCTCTCCCCAAATCCATTCCTTCTCCTTTCCCTTCAGAAAAGGGCAGCTCAGAAATGATTAATTATTAATTATTTTCTTATATATTTGTATTATAAACTTAAAAGTCACATACCATTAATGAATTTGGATTTATTTGTTCTGTACATGGAAAGGGCTTAGAAGCACTGACCATTAGATACCCAAGTAGCAATGAACATATTGAGTACCAAGATCTTGGTTTTTACAAATACTTCCCATTAAAAGAAAGTGATTATTCTTGGGCAGCTTTAATCTCAGAGCTCATGGAGAGATGAACAGGAGGACTGTAGGACATGTAAGGAAGCAAACATTGTTCTAATATTAATGATGTTATATCAGAACATAAAATTGTTCCATGGGACTAACACACACGCACTAATACATTATGGTGCCTTGAATTTAAAAATAATAGTAACAATAATAGAGTATAATATTTTAAAGGCATAAATCTCATAAACTCACAATTATGCCTTTTAAAAGAGAGAAAAGTGAAAGGGAGAGGGAGAAATCTGTATAGAATTATGCTAACAAATAATTATAGAAAGTGATAAAATTGGGAAGCTATAATTACAAGTTTTCCATGGAATATGTTTAAGTTCATCTTCATCTTGAATACTCTACCTTGTTTATAAAATCTTTCAACTGATAGTCCATTCTTGGCAGAAAAACATGCTAGCAGGAAATAGACTAAATAAAAACTGCTGGTTATTCTGTTAGCTTTCTAAAAATAGTCTTATTGAGGCACAATTTCCATACCATGAAACTCAGCATTTTAGTTGTTTAAATTACTGGGGAAATAACAATTTTGCATTTGTGCTATAGTACCTGATTCAGACAAAGGTCACCAATAAATGTTAGGACTATTAAGTTAAAGATCATTGAAGAATATTATGTTTATGTATACATTAAATTTATTACTTCGTGTATTGGTTAATAATTACAAAAGGGAAGAAATGCTTTTTTTAAGAGCTATATGACATATACCACTCTCATGAATTGATCAAACCTAATCTGACTAATAATGAGTAAAATGGTTAGTGTATGCCTCATGATTTGACATGCATGATAAGTGTATGCTATCATTTATATAAATAGTATTAATACCAAATTTTTTCACCTGAAACTATTCACAAAATCATATACTTTGCTATAATACACATTCTGAAATAGCATTGTTTTGAGCTATTCAAAAGGTCAATCATGAAAAACAAAAAATTAAGGAACAGCCATAGATTAAAAGAGATGTGGTGATCAAATCTGTGCTTCCATTGATTAAATACATGACCAAAACTAAAATAGGCATTATTTCAAATGATTACGAATTTTGAACTATATACAGATTAGATATTAAGAAAGTGTTTGTCTTTCTAGGTGTAATGATCATCATTGTGTTAGAAAATATTATCCTAAAAAATAGAGAGAGGAATTTGTAGTAAAACAGTAAGATAATCTAGATAAAGGACATACTTTTACTATTCTACAAACTTTTCTACAAATATAAAATAAAAACCAGGCAAAAGAGAGCATGGAAAGGGGAGTTTGAATGAAAATGTCCCTCATAGGGTTATAGATTTGAGTCCCTGGACCCCAGTTTGTAGAACAGTTTGGGAAGAATTAGAGGGTATGACCTTTTTGGAGGAGGTTTGTCATTTGAGTGGGATTGTGGGTTTCAAAAGCCCACACCATTTCCAAATAGTTCTCTCTGCCTCGTACTTGTGGATTGAGATGTGCATACTCAGCTATTGCTCCAATGCCATGCCTTTTCTGCTTGCCTGCTACCTTGCTCTCCACCATGATGGTCATAGACTCTAATCCTCTGCAACCAAGAGTCCCATATTAAAATTTTCTTTTACACACTGCTTTGGTCATAGTGTTTTTCATGACAATAGAAAAGTAGCTAACGCATGCATGTGCATATATCCAGGCCAAATTATTTTCTCTTTTAGTGTGCATTAATTTTTATGAAGAGTAAAAGGAGCCATGTATACCTTTCTTTGCATAGTGCTTTGTCCATAGATGATAATCAATTAGAAGTAGTGGGAAGAACTAGTGACTGGTTTTCAAAATTTGTGCTGTAGATGTATGGGGTGGAGATAAGAAAGATCAAGGGGTTCAAAGGTAGCTGTTAAATTGGATCTAGAGAAGCTGGTTCCAGTTGTAGAGAAGTTAATAGAGTAAGTAAGAAGTGGGAAAATGTTAATAACCATAAAATGTAAAAGAATGAGATTATATAACGTTTTCCTGTGTGCTGCTTATTTTTCTACAGTGAATAGTACTTTGGGGGTGGATTTAAAGGAGGTGTCCCAAGGTAATTTGGGTTATAAAGAAAAATTGCAGTGCTTTTTTTTTTCTTGGTGGGGATCCTCTTTGACATAAATGAAATCTCAAGGCTCCCAGCCAGTGTTTCCTTTATAAAACTAAAGTTGTTAGTGTTGCAAAGGATTTACTTTATATAAGTGAAGAAATGGTGGCCCAGAAAGGTTTAATGACTTCTTTAGAACAAACAGCTAAGACCAATCATAACAGAAATGGGACCAGGCTCCAGATTTCCTTATGTACAAAATAGCATTGTTAATTCTGGTATGCTTTTCAAACAATGTGGGTATGGTTAGATATAAAAACAAATCATGTACAAAACAGTGGTGAACAGGGTTGTCAAAATAGAATATTTTGGATGGGATATAAACTTTAGGTGTGTGGGTAAAGCTCCCAGTCAAAATTGGTAGTAAGAAAAAGACGGTAGAGAATGATGATTAATAGGAATTCCTTATTTGCTAAAGATTCATTTGAGCTGTAGAAGCAATAAAATGTTTCTAGATGTTCATTTGAGATGGGGGCTCTGCTGAAAAATGGAAGCCTGTTAATTCCTGATAGTGCAAGCTTCTTTTTGCCATTCCAACCCAACAAGCATTTCCTTTTCATTTCAGGAAATAGGGTGATCAAGAAATGGAGCATGGCAGGGTTTAATTATGCTGTCCAGGAGAGATTTTTTTGTTGTATTTTGCTTTTCAATAGTTAATTGGATCATGTCTGTTGAAATGGTCTGTGGACTGAAAGTTTTAAGATTAAATGAGTCCATTTGTTCACATTCAGAGAGCAGTTACAGAAAAATGAATGAGTGTTTTATTCTGGCAATACAAATATTATATTTTATTAAAGAGAAATCATTAACTCATATAAAATCAAATCTTTATTTTAAAAGGTTTCTGGGAAATGTTTTTGTGACTTAATATCTGTAATATTGGCACAAAAATTTTCCATCATAAAACATGGCAGCTGTTATATGAAAAAGATCACATATTTAACTGAAAAATCATCTATTTAAAAGTGATTTTGATGAATATTATTAACTGAGAAAAGCTAAAATGAAAAGACTATATACTGTGTGATTCCAAATATATGACATTCGGAAAAAGGCAAAGCTGTGGAGACAGTAAAAAAGATCAGTAGTGGGTGGGATGATGAATAGACAGAGCACAGAGCAGCAAAAATATTTTCTATGGTACTGTAATGACAGATACTCATTATTATACCTTTGTTAAAACCTGCAAGGCGAACATCACGGAGTATGAACCTCTGTGTAAACAATGGACTTAGAGTGGTAATGGTAGTTTTATCAGCTGCAGCAAATGCATGTCTCTGATGTGTGATGCTGGTAACTCGAGAGGCTGTGCTCGTGAGGTTAGAGCATTGAGTATATGGGAAGGAAATCTCTTTATCTGGGCAATAGTTCTATAAATTGAAAGTTACTCTAAAGAACCCATTTTATTTCAAAAGAAAAATAAATAAAATAAATATAAATTAATTTGGAGTTGAATATTGCATACACTTTAGTTATGTCGAAACATTAAATTCAATGTCCAATTAGATTTTTGACATCCACAAATAAGTTGTGGCAAAACCAGGATCTTTTTGTCCTCTGACTTCTTCACAGTCTGTGAGGATAGGACAGAGATAGAAGGGGATCAGAGACTGTCAGATTTAGGGGAATCTGAACACAGTCAGGATTTCAACTGTGATGCTTTATTCAGTTAGCTATTATCCATGGTTTTTTCTTGCAAGTAGTATAGCTGAGAGGGAATAGCAGCCATAGATCCAAATACGTATTCCCTCTTTTGTCTTCCTTTTTGTAAAAATTTACAGCATTATTTCAAGGTTGACTTGATGATAGTGCTGCAGTCACACATCTGTCTTCTGAGTTGGCAGTCTCTGAAGCTGCAGCAACGCCAGCTCTTCTGAGACCGCTTAGACAGAATTGGCAACCCATCTGAGGCAAATTGTTATTTGTTTTTAGTATGTGGAGCTACTTCTGGCAGGGGAGGAAGGTAGAATAAGGGATTCATGTTTCCTGTTGCTGCATATACCGCCAAAGCACTGCCGTTTATATGAATAATCACCAAAGGACACAATAATGAAGGAGTAAGCTAGGAAAAAAAACCTCAGCTAGTCATTATTTGAAATTTCAGTATTATCATGGATGGTATTTTACTTCTTTCATGAAGTGTCCCAAAGCTGAAAAACTAAATATATTTTATCTATGATCATCAGAGGCTCCTAAAGAGTGGAACTGCATAATTATTTTATAGATTCTCACATTTATATTGTTATTTGGGGCAGAAAGAATTACTCTCTAGAGTAACTAAAATGGCTTTGAGAGTTATAGTATTTACAAGATATAGTCCCATGTCTGTGACTACCATATTTTCAGTCATCAACTGTATTTTACTAACTCTTGTATAAAATGTTTTAGGGTCATTTTAGAGTAGCTGTTTTGCATAATGTGTTATAATCAAGGTTTAGTTTTGCCCAATAGTTATTACTTTTGGTGACTGTTTCAAATTAAATTTCTTTTGGTGTTAGATACTTTTTTAAAAGGAATTTTGATTCAGGCAATAAGTTATTTTAACTAGGCTTGGTGGCATACACCTTTAATCCCAGCACTCAAGAAGCAGAAGTAGTTGGATCTCTGTGAGCTCTAGGTCGGCCTGAATACAGAGTGAGTTCCAGGCCAGACGAGGCTTTGCAGTGACACCCTGATATAAATAAAAAATATTTTATTAAAGCTAGACATGTTGGCATTAACACACAATCCCAGTACCTTAGGAAGTAAAGACAGAGGAATCAGGGGTTCAAAGTCACCCCGTACTACACAGTGAATAGCAAGTTCAAGGCTAGCCTATATTGTATGAGATCTTGTGTCAAAACAAACAGGGAAAAAGAGTTATATTTTGTTAGTTATTTGAGCTTTCTCATCTTAGGAGCATCAAATGCTGAATGGCCAAAAACGCCTTTAAGTTTCAATTGAGGAGTCCTCTTCCTCTGTCATCTTCTAACTCTGATTCACTGATGGAGGCTGGGTTTGTTGTTTGTTTCTTATATTCTTTGGACAATCTTGGTGACATTGGTAGATTGGTAAGGTCATCTCTTCTGTTCTGAAATTGAACATTCCAGTTCAGATTCTTGAGAATTGATTGGCTTCTGCCAGTGCTGTGACAGCAGCAGGAAACTGCCTAAGTGGACTTTGCTCATGTAGACTTAAACTCAGCAGGGACACTTGCATCTTCCCATTGCTGTTAATTGAAAAGTATTTTGTGTCTTCCCACTATTTAAATGATCCACTTGATCATCTCTACTATTCTTTACAAAACAGATGTTGCCTCTTCATTCCAGAGAACTTCTTGTACTTTAGATTAGGGGACTAACATTAGAATTAAGCAGATCTTCAGTTCCTGTTAAGAAATGGTGTTTGATGGTTAACATTCTCAGAGCTGACTTTTCAAACTTCTTTTTCTATATGTAAATCCAGATTTGACATACCCTCAATACATCTGCAAAATTAGATTTCTCACTAATCCTACTTATGTACATTTTGTGCCCAAGTGAATTTCCTCAAGCTGGAGAGCTTCCCCACATGAATTATATGCAACATAATTTAAATCACTTTCAAATAGCAAAATTTATATTGTTTGTGAAAAGATGAAATTTTTTTTCTCCAAAGCAATTTTCTTCCTGTTAGCGACAAGAAAACCCATAAGTACACTGGAACCTCATGATAATGCTGTTTGGGGGCCCATGTTCAATAGTCACCCCAAACATGAAATAACCTGATGGCTTTCCTTCAGTTAAGTCTCCCAGATAGAAGGCAATCCTCATTTTAAAGACTTCAGTGTTTAAAGGGACAACAAATACAATTATGGTGCAAGTTATAGCTCAGCATAGTGCTTATTTCATTTTATTATATTGTATTTTTAAGGCATGGTCTCACTGTGTAGTTCAGGCTGACTTTGGATTCATGGTGTTCCTCCACTCCATAAATTCTGGGACTACAAGTGTGTGGCACCATACTCATCTCAATGATTACTTATTTTAAATTCTTATCACATTTATTTATTTGGAGGGGCCATTTATATTCACAGTGAGTCTGAGAAATTCAGAGGATAATTTGTGGGAAGGAGTCAGCTCTTTCTTTCCACCATATGGGCTCTAGGGATCCAACTTATGTTGTCAGTCTTGGTAGCAAGTTCCTTTACCTGGGCCAAGCTATCTTGCTGGTCCAGAATTGAGTTTATTATAATTAATATATATTCATTGTACATATCAATGAAGCTCAGTTTGATATTTCAATACATGCATGCATTATATTCTGTTTATTCAAAAATTTCACAGCATTTGACAAGCAGGTACATTAATAGAAAAAGTGCTATTAGATAGGAATCAACTATACAAGCCCAACTATGAATTCTAATTAGCTTTGGCCTCTGGAGGAGTCGTTTAAACTTTCCTACATTGTTATTTACCATCACAGAGTATTGTGAGAATCAAAGTAGCATCCACAGGTATTGAAAACACAAATGCTGGGGCTTGGAGATGACTCAGTGGGTAAGAGTACTTTGTATAATCAGGAGGACCAGAGTCCAAATTCCCAGAACTGATACAAAAAGCTGGCTGTTGCCGATTCTGCCTATAAACACAGTACTGGAGAGCTAAGGGACAGAGACAACTCTGCTGGGCCTTTCTGGCTGCTGGGCCTTTCTGGCTGCTAGTGTAAAAGATCTTGTCTCAGTGGATTAAGGCAAATGATGTCCTCTGCATGCATACATGCTCACACTCATGCACACAAACCATACTTGCATACACTGTATATTCCATTTTGTATATACTCATACACTAAAGTGCTATGTGATTAGACATTATCTAGATATTGATCAAAATATCACTATGTGTCAAGGCCCTATGTTGCTCTGTATCAGGCATATATTATTATATTTTATGCCAATGTTATTATCTCTGTCTTCAGCAGGTACAAAGAGAGGAGGCAAGATTGGTAAAGAAAGAAAACCTGGGTGGGCAAAATGACTCAGCAGGATTTTTGTTTTGTTTGTTGCTTTCTGAGAGAAGGTATTTGAAATGAGACTTCCATAATGAGCAATATTTTGATAATTTTGATAAATGCCCAAATGAAGACCACATAAAGAAGTAAAAGCAATTCTATTACCTGGGCTACCCACCCCCTGCAGCAATTGAGGACACACTGCCATTTGGCCATCTTTCTTTTTCATCCCTCTTTGAAATGTAGTTTTCATTGATTGTGTGTAAAGAGCAGTGCTATAGCAAGTATAGTGCCTTGTCATCACTTTAATATATCAATGAAGAGATATGATAAATTCTCATGGTGAAGGTGAGAGCTTTGTACTTCTATAAATATTTCTCCTGTCCAGAAGTATATGCCACCAAGAACTTAAGTCTATTTAGTTAGCCATCACTTGAATTTCAATAAACAGGATATCTTAAAAGTATCTACAACTTTTTGGAATCTCATATTTCTGGCTTCCCCTTTCCTGCCCCCTCCCCTCTCCTCCCTTTTTACTTCACTCTCCTTTTCTGAATTACAAAGAAACATCACTTACATTAAATTCTAAAAATTCAATGCTGTTGTCCAAAGTGACATAGCCTCATATATAGGATATATTCCGCAATAACTAAAAGCTTCAACTGTGGTGTGTATACCTAGGGGGCTAAAGCAGGAGGGTCACAAATTTGAGGCCAGCCTGAATGTCAGCGAGTTGTAGGCCAACTTCAACTGCAGAGAAGAAAAAGGCTGTTTTAAACAATCGCAGCAACAAAATACTCCATTTATATCCATTGGCCTTTTTGTTATTTAACTTTTCTTACAGTCAGTTCAGATTCACACACAGCTGTAAGAAACTGTACAACTTTAGAAACTTTACTTATTATAACTTTATTTTTTTCCACTTTTAACATCTTACAAAATTGCAATATAATTCCATAATCATACTGATATTTTGACCTAACCTGTTATGGATTTGTTTAGTTTTAATTGGATACACGTTAATTATAAGCAGCTTTAGTACACACATGTAGGATTTTATGCATACTACAGCTGCAGAAATGCTTGACAGTTACATACCACATGATTGCTTCGTTTTTCCTCTTTATCATCATGCCTGTCTTGCTCCCATCTGATTCCCACCTTACCATCAAGTTCTAAACTCCTGCAAATGACTAATCTAGTCACTGTTGCTGAAATTTATTGTGATTTATTATACAAATAGAATTGTACAGAATATGACCTTTGAATAATGACTTTTTCCCTGCTCTGCAAAATCCCTAAAGACTTGGTTGGCTTGCTGAATACATCAGTAGTTTGACTCTCCATGTGGTAAGTAGTATTCCAGTATAGCTGTACCACAGTTTGTTTTAACTGATTATTTATCTAGGACATTTGGTGACAAATTGAGAAAAGTTGTTATGAACATTCATGGGAAGATTCTTAAATTGATATAAATTTTCATTTTTTAGGATAAATGCCTTGGACTATAATTGTTAGATCCTGTGGTAATTGCATGTTTACTTGATTTGAGACAGGGTCTCATGTAGCCCAGGCTGGCCTTGAGCTTACTGTGTAGCTGAGACTGACTTTGAATTTCTGATCCTCTTGTTTCCCTCTCCCAAGTACTGGGATTACAAATATATTCTACCAAACCCAGCTACCTATCAAAAATGTCACAGTTTTCTATAGTGGTTGTACCACTTTACATCGGCACCACCCATGTATGAATTATATGGTGTGTCTGTGTTGTATTTTAAAAGTGATGTGGGGTCAAACCATACAACAGAGTCCACATGGTAGGCTTATTGAGGACAGAGTAGAGAAGGGGCAACGGAAGAGAGATAGAAGGTGGAGGCCTGCCTTTTATAAAGGAATATAACAAATGCACATAGTGGGTGCTCTTAGTGGCCATAGCCGAGGATATATCCTGTCAGGACTCTTAAGGGCAGGCTAGTATTAATGCCTAACTGCTAACAGTCTGTGTCTGTAGCACTGTCTGGTATTATAAATCTTTTTCATTTTAACCCTGTAATAGATGTGTAGTGATACTGTTATGTTTCAGTTTGCAACTCCCTCATGTCTAAAGATATTAAACAGCTTTTCCTTGGCTTACTGCAGTGAAATGTCTTCCATGCTTCTTTATCATTTTGTTGTTTCCTCTGGAATTTTAAGATTTTTTTCTTGTATTCTAGATATTAGTTCCTTATCAAATATGTAGCTTGAAGATAATTTCCCCAATCTATATCTTATCTATTCGTCTTCATGGGAATTAGTCACAGAACAAAAGTATGATTTTGATGATAGGCGATTTGTCAGTGTTTGCTTGTTTGATTGATTGATTTTGCTTTTATCCCAAAGATTTTTCTCTCATTTTTTTCTGAAAGTTTTATCTCTTTGCATTTTAAGGTTGTGACCCATTTTGGTTTCATTTTGTATAATAGGTTTAGACCAAGGGCTTTTGGTTTGTTGATTTTGCCTGCACTCATTCAGTTGATCCAGTATTGTTAGAAAAGCTGTATCTTTCATCAATTGAGTTTGTTTTATTATGTGTGTTTGTTTGTTTATATTGTGTGTGTGTTCACATGCACACACATGCCACAAACACACACGTCAAAGTCAGATGACAGCTTTCAGGAGTGCGTTCTCTCTACTCTGTGGGTTCCAGGTATTGCACTTGAGTCCTTAGGTTTGGTGGCAAGTACTCTTGCCTGCTGAGCCACCTTGTAGTGCACATTTCTTTTGCTATTAAAGACAGGCTCTGACACCATAGCCCAAGTTAATCTCTAACTCACAGCAATTCTCCTGTCTCAGCATCCTTAAATCTGGGATTGCAGACAGGAACCACCATATCTGGCTTTGAATTTGCCTTCATGCCTGATCAAAAATCTGTTCGGTGTATATATACTCGATTTTTTTTCTCTGAGATCTTTATTTTGTAGATATTTGTGTCTTTCACACTTGGGTTATGGTGTCAGAGCCTGTCTTTAATATCGAAAGAAAGTTTATGGGATTTGATAAGAAATGCATTTAAAGTTTAATTTTTAAACTATATATGGATTTGGAGGAATTCACATCTTCACTATATAATGAGCCTTCCCAGACACAAATATATTATGCCTCAAAATACTACTAGGCCTTCTTTGATTTCTTTCATCAATATTTTGTAGGGTTTTTATTTTTTACATACTTTACACACACATTTATTTTATTTGGCTTATACCTTAGTATTTTCTTTGCAGTGATTTTTAAGTGGTATTGTGTTTTATATGTTCACCAGTAATATAGAAAACAAATTTTGTTTTGTTTATTGATCATCTATCTTTCGATCTTTTAAGACTGAGACTGGAGAGTTGCTTTAGTTAAGTATATGTGTTGCTCTTGCAGAAGACAAGGGTTCATTCCCAGAACTCACACAGTGCCTCACAACCAACGCTAACTCCAGACTCAGGGGATCACACACCCTCTTCTTGTTCTGTAGGCAACCATCCTTCACATAGAGCATATCCATTCACGAAGGCCAAGAAACTCAAAATAAAATAAACAAATTTAATTTTTTAAAATGACTCACTTTTGATTTTTGGAAAATTTTTGTTTTGCTTATTTGACACAGAGTTTTTCTGTGTAGTCCTGACTGTCCTGGAACTCACTCTGTAGGCCAGGCTGGCTCAGTCTAGTCGAGATCCACCTGCCTCTCTTTCTGAGTGCTAGGATTAGAGGCATGTGCCACCATGCCTGAACTCACTTCTTAACTATATTTTGTAGACTTTTTTGAATTCTCTACACAGGCAATTATATTCTCAAATAAATAAAAATTGTTTTACCCTTTCAAGTCTTATGCCATTATTTCCTTGCATTATTTTGCAGTGGCAAAACTTCCAGAAATTCTCTCAAATATGAAAAACAAAACTAGACATCCTTGTTTTTACCTCTCCTTCCTGTATGTGTTGCTGAGATCAAACCTAGGGTTTTGTACTTTCTAGACAAGTACTCTACCATGGAATTATATCCTCAGCCCTAAGTTTATTTATTGCTTTCCATTTTTTGTACATTTCTGGTCATATATGCAAAGCCTTCAGTCTTTCATCTTAATATAGTAGTAATAGTGTAGGGTTTTGGTGGATGCTCTTCATCAAGGTCATGTAATATTCATCTATTTCTAACTGGCTGACTTTATTTTAGTTATGAATAGGTACTAGATTTTATCAAATGCTTTTTAACAAATGCTTTCTATATATCATTTGTTACATTATTTTTAAATTTAATTTGTTTATATAATGGACTCAGAGACATTTTTTCAGATACAGTCAGCCATACAAATGTGGAATAAAAATTTACTTTTCTTTGGACCTAGTTTGCTATTAGTTTTACAATATATGAGCTATTTTAAGCATTCTATGGGTTTATTAGTCTATAGTTTTTTCTTTTGTTTTTGTACTATCTGCCAGATTTAGGTATTAATACTATCTTGCATGTATTAGGGTTTGTGGCAAAATGGTATTAATGTTTCTCTGAGTGTTTGCTAGATCTTCACTGAATCCCTTTGGACCTGGGTATTTTTGTAGGGGGAGATTTTCATTTGTTTTAAAAACTATTCTGATGGTGTATTTTATCTTGGTTAAATTCTGAAATCTCGTGGTTTCTCAAAGAATTGGTACAGTCCTGTTAAGCTGATCAGTTGTGAGTATAGAATAGTTTTGTAGTTTCACACCCTGTGTCTTTCCTGATGCTGGTGATTTATTTTTCTGTGCTTAAGTTTCTCTCTCTTGCCTAGAAGTTTATTAATTTTATTGACTTTTTTCTTAAAGAATTAGCTTTCTGGCTCATTGATTTTGCTCCGTGGTGATTCTGTTTGCAGTTCTATTGCACTCTGCTTGTGTCTTTATTATTTCCTCCCTTGGCTTGCTCTGGGCCAATTTCATCCTTTTTCTATTTTTTAAGGTAGCCACTTAGAATGTTGATTTGAAACCACTACTTGTTTCTAATGGTATTCTTTTTAAAAGGCATTTCTCATAGCCAGCAGTATGTTTGTCTCCAATTGTGATCTCTTCTCATAAGTTTCCCAGATGGTTATTTATTTTCATCATTAAGACTGCATTAAACAAACATTTTCACATAGATATGTCAAAGGCACCTCAAAATTAATTTAAAGTCATCAAAAACAATTTACTTTTTATTTTTCCTATATTAAGTCTCTACCATCTTTTGTATAGACATGTACATGGATGATATAATTACATCGTACATCATTACATCATAAATTTCACTTTGTTACTATTTTAATTATGAGGTGTTTTTCACAGCCTAGCACATTGCATTTTCTTTCTTTTGCAAGTTTTAGTTAACTTTTGAGTTTTATTTTTACCTTTTGGCTTAGTTTTTTACTTACTTATCAGTTAGTCAGTACTGAAATCCTTGCTTTTAATTTATCTAGTTCAAATTCCAAGAGTCCTCTCTTCCGTCTTGTAAACACTATTGTGCTGTTGGTTTTCTGGGATGTTTATTTGGTTTTTGATGATGGTGATAGTACCTGGGATTGAGCCTAGGACCTGTGCATACCAAGCAGAGGCTCTGCCACTGACCTATACCCTCAACCCTCCTCTATTGTACCTTCTGGAATAGTTGCTGTCTTGAAGAGTGAGTCTTGAACTTACTCTTCAAGTAAGTTCTCCTTTCTGCACAGTTATTGTATTGACAAATTTCTAATTCCTTTATTTATCCCCTTGATTCCAATATGGCACATATTCCAGTAGTTTCCAGAAAGAGTGCATTATATATCAACATTTTGTTCTTCGTGTGTTGTTTTCAGCTTTCCTTTTTATTTTAATCTCTTTCAAATTAAGAAGTTTCTGTCAAATATACTTGTACTCAAGAAAACTTCAGGAAACATTTTGTACCTGGAGTTGTTAACTGACTGTGGAATAATCTGATTCCATCCCTTTCCTTCCCATTGTCTGAAGGACTTCTAGGTACTATCTTTGGAAATTCTCTGCCTGGCTGGTCAATGTCTCTGGAGAAGAATCTTCCAGCTCCTGGCTGTAGGCCTGTCTGTGCTAAACCAGCTTTCTTACAACTAGAGAGAAGGAAGCAGAAACCCCATGCTCCTTTGTAGGCGTACACTGCTGTTTAATCTTTAGTTTTAGTACAGAATGCCTGCCCTTGACTCGGTCTGGTATCTCTGATTCATAGTGTAGCTTGTTCACACTCTTCAAAAGAAAGCCTTCTTCTGAAGCACTTGAACAGGGAGTACCAGCCAGATGTAAGATAAGGAGGAGGGGGAGGACATGCTTCTTAGTCTTGAATCCTGTTTTCAGCTCCACTTTGAACACTATTTGGAATTATCTAGTCCTACTAATTCCATATTTCTATCACAAAACTTGCTGCAATTTTTAACGTGTTTTGTCCTTTTTTGTTTCTTTAAGTTTGGGTGCTTTTGTCTTTTACTTCTTTTAAGAATGTGTTTACTACTTTTTACAGGTGCTTGGGTTTGTCTGTAGAAACCTTTGTTTGTGATCATCTTTTGTGATTTTTTTTTTTTAAATTTCATCTCTACTTCAATTCATTCCCACACTGCTGTCAGAATGACCATCCTGACATGATTGACTCTTTACTAAAGCTCCTATAGTTTTGATTGTTCAGTAATAAATTCTTGTTCTTGGTATGATATACAGAGTAATTTTAAGTTAATTCACAGAGATTATTTATTAGTGTCTCTGTATTTTCAAAACATAGCTATGACCTTAGGGTTTGTAGGATGGTTAACAGTTTGTCCTCAACATGTATCAAGCATGGAATATTTAATTTCTAATTGTTACTGCTATTGTTGTTGTTGTGGAGGCTATGGCTGTGTGTGTATATATGTGTATGGATCTCTTGTGTATGTGTGTGTCTGTGTGTGTATATGAGTGTCTCTGTCACTCATATACACACCAGAGGTCAGCCTCAGTGTCATTCCTCAAGAGCCATCCTACCTTATCTTTTGGGACAGGATCTCTTAATGGGCTCATGGTCTAGGCTGGCTGGCCAGCAGGCCCAAGGAATCTGTCTCCACTTCTGCAGCAGTTTTTACAAGGATGTTGGGCCTTGAACTCAAGCTCTCATGCTTATACAGCAAGCATTTAGCCAACTGAGTTATCTTCTCAATCCTTCAGCATTTGATGAAAGATAAGATACAGAGCTGACAGCTGACAGCCTTGTATACATGGGTATCTTTTCATTCTGCTAATGACTGCTAAATATTTGGATATGCCATAATGTTTATTTTTATTTCTCTTGTTTTTGAGATTATAATATAATTACATCACTCCCCCCACTTCCTGTTCTTTTCTCCAAAACTTCATATATACCCTTACTTTCCCTCTTTTAAATTCATGGACCACTTTTAAATTAGCTGCTGTTACATGTTTATATGTGTATGTATATACATACAAAAGTATTTATAGCTCATTATTAAGTCTTAAAGTTCCCAACTTGGTTTTAATTATAAATTGTGCTGTACTAAATGTACTTATTAATCACTTCTTAGAATTTATTTATTTTAAGGCTATATGCATGGATGTTTTTGCACCATCAATACTCTACCTGAAGAGGCTCCAAAAGGGCATTAGAAACTCTGGAAGTGGAGTTACAGGTGGCTGTGAGCCACCATGTGGGTGCTGGGAACTAGACAGGAGTGTTTAGCAACTGCTCTTAATCAATAGACCATCTCTCCAGCTCCTCTGTTGGTGATTTTAATACACACCATGATTTGAGAATATAAATAAAGTTCTTAGAAATTAAAATACTAAATAAGAAGCAGTGTTGTTTTAAAGGCTTCTGGGGGGGTGTATGTGTGTGTGTTTTCTTTCAGATAAGGTAAACTCGTGTGGATTTCTGTCAGCAGTCTATTCATTAGAAGATCCATTTTCTGCATTCCTCCAACTACCTTTGTAACTACCAGCAGCAACATCACTGCTATTTCTTGACAAAATATATATACAAAAATATTTCTCTGGCCCAAGTTGTATCTTTCTGGTTACTTAGGACAAGTATTTTAAAATATTTGTAAGCAATCTGCACATCAGCTAATGAATTGCCTATTTATGTTTCTGGCCATTTTTCTGTCAAGGTATTTTTTTTTCTCCAAATGCACCAATTATTTTTCTAGGAGGAAGCGATACACTATAGCAATGCTTTTAGAGAGTTTGTTATCTTCTTTAACAGTGAATTTAATAGTATCCAATGTTTATGTGTAACTAATACATTTCTAAAATATTAATTACAGCAAGAAACTGAGTTTAATGACAAAAATATTTTTTATAACCTTCTAGGAAAGTCTCTATACATCATTGTCTAAAATATTTGCAATTTAGGCTAAGTTGCAAGAAAATATATTCTCAAATCAGGAGATGGGCTGGAAGCAGTTTTGCCAAAATCTTTTGGTTGGGAGATGTTCTGTTTTTGTTGTTGTTGTTGTTGTTATTTTGGGAGGTTCAATATAACACAAGCTAGTATTTGGGAAGAGAAACCACATTTGAGAAAATGCCTTCATCATATTTCCTGTAGTCAAATCTGTAGGACATTTTCCTGATAAGTAATGTGGGACTATTCATCCATCTAAGGGTGGTGCCACCCATGGGCAGGTGGTTCTGGGATGTGTACATGCATGTGTGTGTGTGTGTGTAAAAGCTACTGTGTTTATTTAGTGTTGTTCCTATGTACATGTGTTTAGGGCTGGGCACTTGGGATTGGATTAACTATCTAGGGAGTTCATACCCAGAAAAAAAGAACTTTCCCTCCGCCAGCAGCCATTGAATGTCAACAGCTCCTCATTCAGTGGCGTGGCATATTGAGCTGTCATTATAATGCAGGTTATGTTTATGAAAATACATTGTTGAGGACTGGAGAGATAGCTCAGAGGTTAAGAGCACTGACTGTTCTTCCAGAGGTCCTGAGTTCAATTCCCATCAACCACATGGTGGCTCACAACCATCTATAATGAGATCTGCTACCCTCTTCTGTATACTGCATAAATAATAAATAAATAAATATTTTTTTAAAAAAAGAAAATACATTGTTGAGATTTCATGCCTAAATACTTAACCTTTGCCATTGACCAATTAGATAAGTCTATAGAGTTGTACAAACATCAAACATTCTAATAGTTGAATATTTGACTTGTTCCCAAGTTTTCTATTGTGAATAGAATTTTTGTTTTTGTGTACATATATTGGTTTTTCTTTTCTTATTTTTATTTTATTATTATGAACAAAGAAGTCACATTTTCTAACCTTGTATATCCTTATTCAAGGTCCCTTCCCCCTCCCACCACATCAGGTCATTCTCTCTTCTCCACAACTCCCCTTCCTCTCTCTGGGCAGGCAGCAGGCAGTCCCAAGGTCCCCCTGACCCAACATATATTGGTTTTTCAAGACAGGATTTCTTTGTGTAACAGCTCTAGCTGTCCTGGAATTCACTCTGTAGACCAGGGTGGCTTCAAACTCACTGAGATCCACCTGCCTCTGACTCCTAAGTTCTGGGATTAAAGGCATGTGCCACCACTATGTGGGTTTTTCAAGTTTTTTATTTAACTTATTTTTATTTATGAAAACCAGTTTTCTTTTTCTCCATGTATGTCTGTATGAGGGTGTTGGATCCACTGAAAATTGAGTTGCAGGCTGTTGGGAGCTGCCATATGGGTGTTGAGAATTGAACCCAGGTCCTCTGGAAGAGTAGCCAGTGCTCTTAAACTCTGACCCATCTTTCCAGCCCTAGTATATTTTTAATAATGGGAAAAATGTGAACAGTATATTTTCTTTGAAAAGACTACTACTAACAATTTACTTCTATGATGTATTAACTTAATATATTGACAGAAACTAATCAATAATGCTGGTCTTGGGACCAGAATTCTGGGCAGTGAGTACCATGTGCAGTGTTTACCTTTTAATAAATGAAAACCCCAAAATATTTAATGTGAGTTAATGCAGAAATAGTCCTGGGAATTCAATTAGAAGACATGACAAAATATTTATAGTAAGCCTCTCTTAGTAATGCTGACTGGTGTTTTTTTGACATTTTATTGATTTTTGAGATTGTTATAAATGTGCTCCTTTCCATTTAATATGTATCAATCAGCAAATTAGTAAATTGTGCTTATGTTGACATCTCCAGGCTGAAGTTAATGGCTCATTGTACTGCTCATTTATACTTCCATCACATTAAAACAGTTAGTTAAGGGGGGAATCTGGACCCTGCAGTGTGTTATTACAACAAAAGAAGAGATTTATTTAATCAAGGTCGTTATTCATTGTTGTTCTGGCCTTTCAGCAGATAACCACAATTTAAATTACCCATTTTTAGAGTGTAATCTTGTAGAATGCATATATGTTTTATGAAAAGATGAAGCAGTATGCTTTAAAAAACTGAGTAAACATTGTGACTATTCTGGTTGACTGAAAGAAATAATGAAGATCAATTAAAGTTGTAATTTTTATCTTGCAAAACTTATCTTTCCTTTGGGGTTCCCCCTATTACTTATCAGCTACTATACATTCATATCCAGTTATATTTGTACATTTTGTAGATCTTTGATTAACATACTTCCTTCAACAGTTTATTTTTCATGGCAGAAGAGTATTATTTGATATGCTAACTATTAATAATAGCATTTCGCAATACACTACTGGTAAGCAAATTTAAAAACTAAAAGGGTAAATAAATAGCTGGAAAACAACAGAAATGTAAATATTCCCAATGGACTCGTGTATTATAGGTAGCTCAGACTTATTGAAATCTATTCGTTCAGTTTCCTGACCACTTTGAATTGTATTTTAAGGCACTGTTGACTCAAAATAAACAGTCAATACTCTCTCCAACAGAACACAGACTTAAGGTGGACTGCTATTGCCCAAAATCTAAAGAGAACAAATAAAGATTATTCTCACCCACTGTTTCCATAGTTGGCAAAAGGATGATTTTTCTCTCTCATTTTCTAAAATGTAAAAGTATGAAAATTGAGATGTACAGTTTTGTATGTCCCAATTCAGGGAAGGGTGTATTGTTGTGTTCCTGGAATGTGACTTTGACTAATGATGGTATGACATTTCCCCTGTAGGCATAATGCACAAGAAGGTGGAAGAGGTTACAAAGGCTTTTGAGGAGTATCGTCGCAAGCAGCAGGAGTACAATATGAAGATTGCCTTTGAATAACTATCACCCCAACCCACTCTCTTTGGATTATTCATGTACCCTTAATTCTGATGATATTAAATAGAGTAGTATTCCCAGTTACTACTTATCTTTGATTGCAATAATTTGTGCATGTGTTTCATTATTTTTCATTTCAGTACTGTAAAGAGAAGCATCCAATTTTTCCTTCCGAATGAAATAAAATCAGGGCTGAGGGCATATCTCAGTGATAGAGTGCTTACCCAGAATTAAGTAAAAGGTGTATTAACCCCCTTGCCTAAGAAATTGCTTATTAGGTATTGATTTTGTGTGTATAATCAATATCTTAGAGTCTACATTCTGTCACCGCTACACACCTACTTAATTGTGACACGATGCTTGCCAAAACAAACATGTCACCCAGTCTTTACTGGGTGTTTCTTGCCATTCGCATAAAGGCTGTATACTGTAAAATCTCAAGTGAAATTTACTGCCTACTCTGAGATAGAATTTTATCTGTGAAAGACAATATGGGCAATGAAAGGAAGTGTATCATGAGTTACATCAAATGTCTTTCAAAAATTCAGAGAAGGTAATATGATTTTAGGGATTTAATTAGGGCTTTTGCTTTTCTTATGGTTCTAGTGATCAAACGGAGTGCCATCACTCTTGGATTACATGCACAACACTGCATTATGCTACTTTTAAGGGTAAAGTTCACATGTGTCTTTTACTCTGAACTATCCATGGGTACCTCAGTGTTTTTGGTTGTTTTTTTGGTTTTTTTTTTTTTAAAAAATCAAGATCTCACATTATAGAACTTGCAGTCCTCCTGCCTCAGTTTTCCAAGTGTCACTGCACCTAGCTATCCTGCGGATGTTTCATTTGTTACGTTTTAGCATATAATTTGGACCTTTTTGCGCAACATTTTATGTTCTTAAAGAAAAAAAATGCCTTCTTAGCTTTAAAACACATTAGTATCTTGCTTTTCTTTAAGTCATTAATGGGTTGTTCTAAAAGTGGAAATAAAGGGATTAAAAGTTAAGTGGCTGAACTGAATTTTTTTTTTTGTACACATCACACATGACCACACTGAAGGGTTCATGTTACAGAGAAAACAAATCTTAAATGACTGTTAGTCATGGTAAGTTTTGTGAACAGAATACAAATACTTAAATTTAATGGATTCACTTCCTGTACAAGCATTTATTAGTTATTTCAGTCTGTCACCACTCAAAATTAAAGACTGGGAACTGGATCTGGTAGCACCAGCCTGTAATCCCACCCACCTTAGAAGGCTGAGTGAGGGATCACAGATTCAAGGCCAGCCTGGGTTATAGGCTGAGTTCAACTAAATAAGAACATGCTCAAAGAGTAAAACAATGTCTGGGCCCAGATTTGTGTGGGAGAGTCTGTTCCAAGCATACACAAGCTTCAGTCTTTAATACTGAATGTGTGTGTGTGTGTGTGTGTGTGTGTGTGTGTGTGAGAGAGAGAGAGAGAGAGAGAGAGAGAGAGAGAGAGAGAGAGAGAGAATAATACAATAATGCAGACTTAAATTTTGTAGACTTTTTAAGGTAAACACAGTTTTGAATAGAATTTTGAGTAATCTCTAATTTTTGAAGTTCAATATTATTACCAATAGATCCTAGATGAAGACTAAAGTTCTCATTTTCTCCGATAAAACTCTTGTATAAATAGCCCATACGTAAGTGAGTTTACATATTGAGTAAAGACAAGAAAATGTTTTACATGAAATTCTGGTTTTAAACTTACGTTTGCGTAATCCATTGAAGAAAAAAAGTCATCTTGTGCAACATTTTTTTTCTGTTTTGTAATCTTTATTTTTTTTATTTAAAAAGTTTTTCCCATACCCACCACTGCTCCCCTTCCCTTAACTCCTCCCAGTCCTCCCTCAGCCTTCCCCCACCCCATCCCCCATGCATTCCCCAGGGAGGGCAAATAGTCCTAAGGTGAGGCAGTCCAGTCTGGCAAATCCAGTTGAGGTAGGTTCCAGTCCCTCATCCAAGTATCAAGGCTGAGTTGGATGTTCCTCTGTAGGGAATGGGCTCTGAGATGTCAGTTCATGCACTAGGAATAAACTCTGATCCTACTGCAAGAGGCTCCACAAACTGCCCACACCATTGGACTGTCATCTACATTGAAAAGGTTTAGTTTCTTTCCATGAAGATTCCTCAGCAGTTATTTCAGTGTCAGTGAGCTCCCAATAGGTCACCTGTCCCTGCTGGTCTCCTCTTCATGATCCAGATTCCTTTGCTCATATACTCTCTCAACAGCTGGATGGGGAGGTCAGCACAGTGCTTAGCTGTGGATCTCTGCTTCTATCTTCATCCATTGTTGGATGAAGGTTCTATAATGACAATTAGGGTGTCATTCATTTGATTATAGGGGAAGTCCTGTTTAGGCACCCTCTCCACTATTGCTTGGAGTCCAAGCCAGGGACATCTTGTGAGATATTTTTAGATGTTTTCCTAGCAGCAGGTTTCTCTCTAACTTGACAATGGCTCCCTCTATCAAGATATCTATTTCTTTGTGCTCCCTTTCTGTTGGTCCTCCCACTCAGCCGTCTCCTTTCATGATTTGTTCCCACCTCCCCTTGCTTGCTTCCCATTATCCCAATTTACTCAGGAGATCTTTTCTATTTCCCCTTCTGAGAGGGATTTATAGATATATTTAGTGGTACTATGTTCTAGTACATTGTATATATTTGTTCCTCCTACTGGTTTAATAAAAAGCTGATTGGCCAAAGGGCAGACAGGAAGTGTGGGTGGGGCTGCGAGACTAAGAAAACTTTGGCAAGAGCAGAGCAGAAACATATTATTACAGATGACAGAACAATACACCCACATAAAGCCTTAGAAAGCTTTACAAGGGCTCTAGAATACATAATCAGAGCCAAAAGCTGCTTCTGAGTTGTGTCTCTCATATGAGCCATAGTTCAGAGACACCTTGGCATAGTGTGTGGGCTTGAGCTATAAAATGATGGGCTTTTGGAGTACAGCTTACACTGCAACAAGGCCAATTCCTGAAGTCTCACAGGAGTCTTGATGTAAGCAACAAGCTGCTTATGACAGATTTACGGTACTGCTCTTACAAGCAAAAAGGGAATAGAGTCAAAAAAGGCTTCTTGGTAGCAGCATTTTCTTGGAAAAGCCCTGTTTGCTGGAAGCAAGCAGAGGTGTTGCTTTTTAAAGAGTGGCTTCTTTCCTGACTTAGTGTTAGCAGCAAAACACTTGTGGGTCTTTTAAGAGGTCTTGCTGCCAAATACTTAAATGGCATTCATCAGCAGCAGACTGCATTGCTTTACTTGGTGGTTATATGGACCCTTAAATTTTCCCAAAGTTGTAATTGTGGCTCCTACCAGTACCTCTGAGAAAAGGCTAAATTCTATGAACCTAGACTAGGAGCTGGGTGGAGCCAGCCAACCACCCTAGCCAAGATTTTAATACTATTCATACTTTAGCAGATTAAGCGTGTGGCCAGAAACAGAAAGAGATAGAGGGAGCTGGGTGGAGTTAGTCACCCTAGCCAAACAAATGTATAGTCAGAAATAGAAAAAGATAAGACATATACAGTAAAGACATTTTTAAAAAACAAGTCTAAATGGTTTAGAATATTTTAAAATGCATCTAGGCTTGAAAGAGAAAAGAAAAATGGAAAAGAATAGAGTCCATAAAAAATAAATAAAGTAAAAAATAATAAGCCATGTAAAGATGGAAACAAGGACTGTCTGGATACTGTATATTATAATGTCTTTAAGTTTTTGACTATAAAGGAAGTAGTAAGATCTGCTAAAAAATTGGATTATAAATGCTGCTGAATTAATTCAAGCTATATATTTGGTAAATGAATTGACTTTAAAATTGAAATAAAAAGATATGCTACTTTGGAGAAAAGGTTTTCCTTTTATTTCCACAGAAAATGAGAGGCTGTAGATTTATTCCCAGTTAAAGAAAATAAAGTTTGATCAAGGAAGATCTCCTGAAAAGTCTCTTATGGAAATGGATGGCCCAAATGATTAAGCATTTCAGAGCACCTCTGTTGCAGTTTCCTCTGAGCTCTGTATTCAAATCAGCTTCAAGGAGACTGGCTGAGATGACCCAGCCTTAGAGACTACTTCACTAAAAACTTGTCCATAATCCTAAATTTTTCTTGATTCTCCATGGGATTGCTAGCACACCCATTCAGCAGAAAGTAGCCGAGAGAACTATGCTCACATTCCCCCAAAATTAATTATGGATGTTTGTCTTTGTTTACAGTGTTGGTTACAAGTTGTTATAGACAATGATGAAAAATTATACAAAAGAAAATTAGATTTGGGGTTATTGTTTTAAAAAGAAAAAAGGGGGAAATGTACTGGGACTATGTTCTGGTACATTGTATGTATTTGTCCCTCCTATTGGTTTAATAAAAAGCTGATTGGCCAGAAGGCAGACAGGAAATGTAAGCAGGGCTATGAGACTAAGAAAACTCTGGGAACAGTAAGAGCAGAGCAGGAACATATTATTACAGATGTCCCCATTAAGTTCCTCCTGTTACCTCGCTGCTGGAGGATTGTCGATTGTAGGCTGGTTATCCTTTGCTTTATGTCTAAAATCCACTTATGAGTAAGTACAGACCATGTCTATCTTTCTAGGTCTTTATTACCTCACTTGAGATGATACTTTCCAGATCCATCTACTTGCCTTCAAATTTCAGGATGTCATTTATTTTATTTTATTTTATTTTATTACTGCAGAGTACTTCATTGTATGAATGTACCACATTTTTTTGATCCATTCTTCAGTTGAAGGGCATCTTGGTTGTTTCCAGGTTCTGGCTATTAAGAATAATGCTAATATGAACATAACTAAGCTAATGCCCTTGGGGTAAAATGCATCTTTTGTGTATAGGGCAACATTTTTTCTACAAAAAGGGAAACTTGATTCATGTTTTCCCAACTGTTTTATGAGATTAAACACATTTTCAAGTGTTCAATGTGGTCCTTTTATTTCTTTTTAAATATTGTCAGAGGTCTCTGCAAATTTTCTATATAAAGCAGAGAGAAAGCTGAAGTCCTGTTTACACCTTTCCTGGGAATTATACTATTTTTGACCCCTAGTACATAAAAGATCCTAGAGAGTGGCAAGTTGCTTCCAGATTAATCCAGTCGCCCCCAGTGTACTGTTTGGAATTTGGATCCTTAGGCTAAATCTTCCCCCAAAGTATCCTGATTCTGGTTCTAACTTGTCTAAAAGATACAACTTTGCTTAAACAAATGTTAACTAACCCATTTTCCCAATAATACTAAGACAAGCATTGTTACCTAGGTCAGATGTTAAATGAAGGAAAGTTCTTACATTTGTAATGGCATGGCCCCTTCTCAACACATAGCTTCTTTTCTCCTTTAAAGAAGATGTATTTGAGGAACTTAAAAGCCCTGTAAGTTGTTCGCTCTTAATACTAGATAATTGTAAATTCAAGAGAAGATTTTGACTTTTTTAACATTTTTCATGTTGCAGAATCAGAAACATACAGTAAACAAAGTCCCTTTAGGAAACACTCTGAAAACATACATGTCTTATTTGTTAAAGAGCAACTTTTGACTTAATTAAGCTAACTTTGCAGTTTGTCATAAATTTGAGAGGTGAATTTTTGAAATTGACTCATTTATAAGTTATATAACTCCAAAGGTGTTAAAGCTTTTCATGGACTGTCTGCTATACATTTAAGATTGGGAAAGGGATGCTGTGAAAAATGTAATAGCTAGTCCATCTTAGCTTGACAGAGCTAGAAGTACAATGGAATTTCTTCTTGAGAAGTTTTCTGGACATCCCTTGCTACCTACCACTTGGATTGGCTGCAGTTACACACAGATACATAGAACCCTTTCCCCAACTTTTCACTTGCAGTTCCACAGTTATGTATATGTCTTTTAGCCATTTCTTCTTCACTCATCCCAAGTAGTAGTAGATTTGCTTTGTAGTGTGTATCATCACTCCAGTATCTGTCGACTCTGTTTTATTAGAACTAGACAAATTTATTGTAATGGTAAAATGTTCCACCCTTCCAAGAAGTCAAACACACAATAACCTTGGTATGTTTTTTCATTTACCTGTAGACAAATTTGTCAGGCAGTCTGTTTGGCTGAATGCCAGAGTTAAGCCCCACCTCCTTAAACAATTTGCCTAACTCATAGAGGAGGGTGTGACCCACATTTTGTTTACACTTACACACAGTGCTTATTCTATGTCAAAACTACTACAAAGTTATGTATGTTATATTTGCATTTATTAGCCAGAGTGCTTCTAGAGCAATGAAATTTGCATTTGGCAGATTTTGGATTACTTTAATGCCTATTATGATATTTTAAATCTATTAGAATAGAGGCTTTTGTTTTATTCCAGTAGCTGCTCTTTGGTCTTTTGCTGGCTTGAACTTGACTGTATCAGGGACTTAGAGCAAGTCTGAACTTACTGGATAACCTTGGAATATTTACTCATAAATAACCATGAAAAAGCTTTAAAATGATACCAAAAGTTTTACATAAAGCTTCACAGTTGCCTATTTTTCTAAAGCAGTGGTTCTCTACCTTCCTAATGCTTTGACCTTTTAATACAATTTTTCATGTTGTGGCAACCCCCAACCATAAAAATATTTTTGCTGCTACTTCACACTGTAATTGTGGTACTGTTATGAACTGTAATGTAAATAGCTGATATGTGACCCCTGGTGGGGGTCATGACCCACAGGTCAAAATCCACTGAGGTATCCTCCTTTTACATAAGAGGCAACTGAATTAAACCAGTTAAGGAAGTTTACTGAAACTCTTATTCCATTAACTTACCAAAACAAACATTTGATATCCAGATTGGTTGAAAACTCTGTTAAGGTATAGTGTCAGTAACCAAGAATTTGAATCTAAACACAAGTAATGTGAACCCCAAAATCTACAAGATATTTTTTTCTCACCTGATTCCTGAGATAAGAGGAGTTCTATTTAATTTTAAAATATCAATTAGGTGTCTTTGCTAGGGTTTCTATTGCTGTGGCAAAACACCTTGACCAAAGAGCATGGTTACTAAATGAGAAACTGCATTACAGCTGGATCTCAGGGAGGCATTTCCTCAGCTGAGGCACTGTCCCCTCTGATGACTCTATAGCTTGTGTCAATTTGACACACAAAACCACCTAGTACACTAGATGAGACAGTTAAACAGGTAAAAATTCACAGGACAGGGACAGTGGTGGCACATGCCTTTAATACCAGCACTTGGGAGGCAGAGGCAAGAAGATCTCTTCGAGTTAGAAGCTAGCCTGTCAACAAAGAGTTTCAAGACTACCAGAGCTATTACACAGAGAAACCCTGTTTCTAAAAAATAAAACAAAAAAATTCAAAGGATATAAAGGCATACTTGGCACACATTTAGTAGGCCCAATATTTGGGAGGCTCAGGCAGGAAAATCACAAGTTAATGGCCAATTTGAGCTTCATACAAAATCTGTCTCAATATAACGACAAAAATCTCAATAGGGACAAAACATCTGAAGAATTTAGTTGTATTATTTTCTTTCTGTTCCTATTCTTCAACCATTGAGTTCTGTTCATTGGACAGTCACTGTCATATGTTCTCATAGAAATATTTCATGCATATGCAGGCACTTACATATTCCACCTTTTACACAAAGGTAAGTGTACTATATGGTATTCTGAAACTTGTTATTTCACTAGCCATATTTTCAAGACTGTAATGATCTGGAGAACTTTACCACCTTTGTATCATTGCATAGATTTCATTGAATGTATTTAGGTATTTAAGGTTTTTCTCTCTACAGTATTCTGCTATAGATGACATTAGACAGTTGTGCTCAAGGATGAGTATTTATTGTGTTGAGGATGATATTTGTAGATGTGTTGAATTGCTGCTTTAAAGGAAATGTGCATTTAAATTTCAATAGTGACAACAAGTTGCTATTAGCAGAAGTTGTACCAATATATTCTTCTACCAGCAATAAATGTCAACAAAACAAATATAATTTCTTTTTTAAAATCATTTTCCATTTTTTTAAAAAGTACTATTTAGGGTACTTTTAGAAATAATAAATTTCATTTTTAGAATAGTTTTAGATTTACATAAAAGTTTCATGCTATACTGTTCCATATAATTCTACTCAGTTCACTCAGTGTTAATATCTTAGACAATGCAGCCACATCTAATGAACCTTTTTAAATATAATGCACAGTTTATTTACATTTTCCTAATGGTCTCTTTCTGTTTCAGAATCCTACAGTACATTTAGAAATCATCTTTCACTTGTTTCCTCATAAATAAATTTTTTTCTTATAAAAACAGAGTCTCAGAATTTTTATTTATTTATTGCCTTGAGAGTTTGGAGGAGTCTCGGTGATCACTGGCACTTTGTTTTATATTTTCATTTGTTTGTTTTTGTTGATTTTTTTTTAGATAGTCTCTAAGTATGTAGACTTGGCTGGCCTTGAACTATGTAATGTAGATTGAAATTTCCATCTTATAAATTAACATTCTTCTTTCTATATGTTTAAGGATATTGGCACTTTCTTTTTTGCCATTAAGAACACATGCTTTTATTGTTTTGTTTTGATATTATTTTTAAAATTGTGTATTATGTAGTCCAGACTGGCTTTGAACTTGGTGTCCAGCTAAACAAGTATCCCACACCAAGTTTGTGTGGTGTTGAAGATCTAACCGGGGGATTTGTGTGTACCAATCTAGCACTCTATAGATTGAGCTACACCCCTAAACCCAAGAACTGATGCTTTTAAGCACTTTTCTATATGCAGATTTAAAAAAAATATGTTCAGTGTATGCATGTTTTGCCTACATGTATTATGTGCACCACATGTGTACCTGGTGTCCCATAAACAGACATCAGATCTTTGGAACTGGGGTTACAGATATCATTAATCCACTGTGTGGGATTTGAACTCAGGTTCTTTGAAATAGAAACAAGTGCTGTCTCTCTCTAGCCCATACTATATCGAACTCTTGATTCAATATATTTATCCAGTAAGATATTCAAAAGCCTGAGTACATACTGATTCTGACTTTGAACCAAGGTAACCCAGAAGGATTTGTTACAGGTAAGAGAAAAGTATTAGGGCAAGAGATGTGGTCAGACCTCAGGTTCGACTGGAAACAACAGGTAGGTCAGATAAATCCTAGAAAGAGAAATCTTGCTGACAAGAACAAATTCGAAGGTGATTAGAGAAGACCTAGGATTTATTGATACTTGGAGGAAGAATCAAGAAACCCAAGGTTCATGAGGTTTATTGTTCGGGTATTATCTTTAACCTGTACTACAAATTCTTAATTTATATTATACCGGTCATCCAAAACCAGCTTTCTCTGTGTTACTACAATTCCCAGAGTCCTTCGCTGCACCCCCATCATCTTCGTGTCGGCCGCATAGATTTCTGGGAGTTGAGGTCTGGGGCCTATTTGCCCAAGTTAGTGATAGGGGCCTGCGGAAACATGAAGAGGTAAGGGCATGTCCGAGTTTCCGGAGGCAACTTTTATCTTTTACTTTTTGAAAATGGCTTTTTCCTTTCGTTTGGGACGCGTCATGTTCTCGAGGGGCGGGTTCTCTGTAGCGAGAGGACAAAGGAGAAGGGAGGAGGGAAGGCCGCCGGACCAGTCATTTGGTTGAAGCTCTGGAAGGGTCGTGGCCACGCCGGTTTCCATAGGAATGCTTCCCTCAGGGCAGAGGCCTCTGGAACTGCTCTGGCTTTCACATTCCTAGCACAGAAGACTTGCAAACCAGCTCCTCCCTGGCCCGCCCACCCCGGGACTCACCCTCGGGAGGGTCTCAGAGTGGCCGCTTACATTATCTGGATTTTAAAGACATAGTGGGCTAGTCACACAGGATCGTGTTTTCAGATCTTAAACTTAAAAGAGTGATAATTTGTTTCTCCAAGTTCTGCATAAAACCGGCTCATTGTGTTTTGGGAGAAGAAAGGTATTGCTTCAGAGCAGTTTCCCCTACCGGTGTTTTGCAGTAAATGGCCCTTTACCTGAGATGGTTCTCCCTGAGACCCATGGCTTTACAGTTAGCGACTAGACAGGAACCCTTCAGAAAGGATCCACATTACTTTAGTTTTGTATTCACTCTGTAGGAGAATCTTCACTCTGGAACAGTGCTGCACAGCTGACATTTAAGAATGCTTTCTGCTTTCTTAGTTTTCTGATTTTTTTTTTAGTTATTGATTTCCCTCTTTTTAATTAAAATAATGGATCTAATGTGTACTTTAAAGAATAATCATAAAATCCTGTACAGGTATAGGCGGTAGGACATCATTCACAAACATACCTTTAAAAGCTCTTCCCTTATTGTTTCTACCTTCTCTATCTAGGATTTTGCACCAATTCTTTCTTTGCCTTTTATGTTTTGTTTCTTAATATATTTTCCACATATGGGTGTAATCCTTGAACAAAATATTCCTAGTTTCATCTATTTTTTAGCCTTATAGAAATGGGAGCATGTAGTTTTTCTGTAGCAAGCTTTTTTTAACAGTATTTTTATAGATTCATGTATGTTGATATGCTTATTCATTTAAAAATTAAATTTAGCAATAACTGTTTGGGATTTTAAATAATAAAGATAGAAAAGCTTAAAGAGTTTTTTTTTAAGCTTTAGTTCCAAAGTCGTTATTTTAGAATTTTTTTAAATGTAGGTCTAGGTCTGTATAGGAATATTATAATTACTGCGATTTTTCTATACTTGATTATAAACCCCAGTAGACAAGGTCTGTTTTGTAAGAAACGTAATTTTATTTTTTATCATGGATGTTACTTACTTTTTGTGTTTGTTTTCTTTTTCTTCTCTATTATTACATGGTTAAGTGGTTGTGTTATTTCTTGGTTCTTATTAAGAGTTTTCAATTACTTGAGATTGGCTCACAGCCATGATCTGGTTTTCTACACAGTAGTGTTGTCTAGGCTAGAGAGTTGTTAAGACACTTTCATATTTTCTGTTCTTTCAGAATTTTTTCTCTAATGTCTTCAGATCTCCTAAACACAGATGGCTTAAGATTTCTCTATGTCCAGCCTCCAACTATCTTCCCTGTAAAAATGGTCATCATTCACTTTGCTTTTAACCAGCCATTTTTGTTTTTACCACAGCCTCTGTGCCTTGGGAAAATACTTCATGCCAGTGTTTCAGAGTTGTAAGAGTTGGTCAACTCAGTGTAGGTATTAATAACACTGACATTCCTTTTCCTACGCATTTATTCCATCTGAAGCTATTTTCTTTCATTGGTACTGACATTCTGTCAAACTGTATTAACAGTTTGAAATTTGTACTGTACCAGCAGTTTGAAATTTGAATGTTATTATTTATTTACTTATTTTACTTTCTCAACTTTGTCCTCCAAAAGACTTTTCTCATTTAATTCCTTGTAGCTTAAATCCTAATTGATCTAATAGTAAAAACTCAGAGCCAGAAATGGGGATAAATGGTAAAAGATTAGAGAAACAAAGGAGCCAGCCACTAGAGAGACTTTTTACCTCTACTGAATCATCAGGCCAAAGGAAGCAATGGGGAAGCTCCTGTCTCTAAGAATATTCAGACTAAATGGCTTTGCTATCCTGTCTCCAGTCTTTCCTTTGTATTTCTGCTAATATTGCCCTAGTCTGGAACTTCATTGCCTTTTATCTTAATAGTTCCTTTTATTCTAGTTACTTTCCAGTCCTTATGGCCTAAAACACTGCTTACTCTTTGACACCTAGTGGCATGATAAATTGCTTTCTAATACCTGTATGCTCAGTCCCTTAATTCATATATTTAAGGATATTCAAACCCTGAATCTAAATGCAGGTTCCAGTTATACCACAGTATGTGTTTCTTCTGTCTTTTTATATTTGGCATCTCACTTCTTTGTCACACCCATTGTTTTTTTCTTTTTTTGTTTTTTCTAGACAGGGTTTCTCTATTTAGTCAGTCCTGACTGTCCTGGAACTCACTCTGTAGACCAGGCTGGCCTTGAACTCACAGAGATTCACCTGCCTCTGCCTCCCAAGTGCTGGGATTAAAGGCTTGTGTCACTGCCTTCTGGCCACACCCAGTGTTTCAAACATCAATTTAAAAATACCATTCTGAGATCTTCTTTACCATTTTAGCTCTTGTTTATCCCTTTCTTCTGCAAACTTTTACTAATTTGGGCATACTTGTTTATTATTATTTATTCAGATCCCTTCTCTTTGTAGGCACATGTACACAGCACAAGAGTATATAGACGTCTCCCTAAATATATTACAAATTCTATGATCAAAACTGTTTGGAATATCTTTAATTTCCACAAGTAGCATCTTAAATAAATTTTTTATTGCTGTGACAAATGTCATGACCAAAAGCAAATTGGGGAGAAAGATTTATTTTGTATTCATTCTAGCTTACAACTCTCAGGTCATGGTCCATCACTGAGGGATGTCATGGCGAAAATCAAACTAGACAGGAACCTGGAAGCAGGGTCTGATACAGAGGCCATGGAAGAATGCTGCTTACAGCCTACTTTTTTTTTTTTTTTTTTTTTTGTATAGCACTCAGGACCACCAGCCCATGGGTGACACCACCAACAGTTGGGGTGGCCCTCAAATGTCAGTTGTCAGTCAAGAAAGTCACCATAGGCTTTCCCATAGGCCAGTTTGGTGGGGGAATTCTCTCAATTGAGGTTCCCTCTTCCAAAATGACTCTGGCTTGTGTTATTTGACACAAAACTAGCCAGTGCTAGCTAGCTAGCACAGTGCCGGTTGTGTAGATAGGCATTCAGTAAATGTTTGTGTGATGAATATTCAGGGCAGTGGAATGTTGAAGAAATGTCTTTGGATAGATGGATCACTGATAGGTAATATACATGAGGAGAATATATTTTCAGATTATGTCTCTTCTGCTTTCCCTTTGTGTGTTGTGTTTTACATCGGCTTCAGGGTAAATAGCTGTGTGAAGAATGAAGAGCACGTCCTGGAGGAGCTGGAAACAGAAGGTGAGAGGCAGCTGAAGAGCCTCCTTCAACATCAACTTGATACCTCTGTCTCCATTGAAGAGTGAGTATCGATTTGTAAACAGGAAGATTGTAATAAACCCTCACCTGCAGGTTATATATCCCCCTTAAAGCCTGATGCTAGCACTCCACTCTTACACAGTCAAATTCCCTGGAAGCCCTATTTATATGGTTCAGATTTTGCTTTTGTGTCTTTTTGTGGGAAGCTTTCTATATCTTACTAAACCTGGACCAAGTACTTTTACTGTGTCCTAGTATAGCACCCTGTATTGCCCCTAACATGGCCTTTATAATTCTGTATGGTCATCTCCTATTTAGTCATTTCCTTTCTCCTATTTTTTTTATATAGGTGGCAGGCAGTTCTTTTGATATTTTTTATAGAAGATTTATTTTCTGTGTGTGTGTGGGGGGGGGGCAGTTTATGTGAACCATATGTGTGCCACTGCTTGCTAAGAGCTGGCCTGTATCCTCTGCAAGAACAATAAGAGCTCTTAATTGTTTTACCATCTCTCTAGCCCCTTGATTTTTGTTTACGTTCTACTGTTATCTCTCAGGACAGAACACAGCATCTCATGCATAGCGAGTACTCGGTAAACTTTGTTAATTTAGTCATTTATTAGTCCTGGATATTTGGGGGTTGTTCATAGAATTCCATTTTGTTACCAAAGGTGCTTCACCATGGCAAAAGAATGTAAGAGAGACTGCGTATGCATCACAATTGCAATGTGGTTACTGTAAATTATAGCCACAAGATGTTCTTATTCTCTTTTTTTGTGTTTTGCAGATGTGTCTCTAAGAAAGAGAGCTTTGCCCCAGGTACTATGTACAAACCCTTTGGGAAGGAAGTAGCTGGGACAATGACTTTGTCCCAGTTCCAGACACTACATGAAAAAGACCAGGAAACTGCTTCTCTCAGGGAACTAGGGCTCAATGAAACAGAAATATTGATCTGGAAAAGCCATGTTTCAGGTGAAAAGGTAAAAAGCTGTTTTCTTTAAAAGATTTATTTATTTAAAAGTTTCTTCCTACGGAAGACATAAAGCAACATCTGCCCTTCCTCCCAAGATCCCAACAACAAACTGACAAACTAAGGCACAGTTCTGCCAAAATTCACTCTGGAGAAGCAATGAAACTATTGAGCTTCTTTGCAGAGCCTTATAGGTAAAAGGTTGCCTACAGGAGTGTAGGCACTACTCCTGCAATGAGCTGTGCCTGGAAAGCCTTACTCAGCACCAATGAGGGCTTTCCTATAGCCACAGCCCCCTCCTAGAGAAAAACTCATGTCCAACTCTATGCCTCTTTGCTGGGGTGTGTAAACCATCAACCAGTCCTGCTGGAATGATCTTTTGCAAGTGGACACCGATGAACTCCCCAACATGGTAATTACTTCAATTTGTCATTCAGAGCCTTTATGTTTTTAATTTTCATGAAACTGAGTGTTGAGACTGAATCTTCTTTTGTTTTTAAGGTAGAAACATTGGCTAAAGAGAAGTTGTTAGCTAATCCTTAACTAAAACTTCCATAAACACTTTCAGTTTCTGGATCTTTCTCATCTTCTTTCCTACATAAGGTCTCAGATTTACTTTTGTGCTTTTTGATATAAAGCATCTCATTTCCTTGGTTTCAGAGGACAAAGCTGAGGGCAACTCCTGAAGCAATACAGAAACGGCTTCAAGATATTGAAGAAAGGATCTCAGAGCGCCAGCGGATCCTTTGCCTGCCACAGAGGTTTTCAAAGAGCAAACAACTGACCCGTCGAGAAATGGAAATTGAAAAGTCTTTATTTCAGGGAACTGATCGTCACTCCTTCCTTAAGGCCCTTTATTACCAAGGTATGAGATCCTCACTGACACTGAAATATTCTTTAACTGTAAGAAAGACTTAACAGCAGGGCATTAGATATGGGGAATGTTGCTACTCTTGAGAAATAGAGTCCTATGAGTGACACAAATATGTGCATAGTACTTGTATGACACAATTGAAAGTGTTATAGAGAGTTTAGTCAAATGCTAAGGCGGCATAGAGCACAGAGCATTCTATTGTAGTTGGGGGAGTCAGAGGTTGACATTTGTACTATTTTAACAAAGCAACAGGCATTTTTTTTTTATGTAAAGGGAAAAGGACATTATAGCTAGTGAATGGATAGGAGCCAGACTATGGAAGGACCTGGTATATGTAGGGAACAGTGAGAAGTTCAGTGTGGCAGTGAAATAGGGTATGGCAGGGAATAAGGTCTGACACATGAAAGGAAAATGAAGTGAGATTGTGATGGGTCTTTAAACTGAACTGTAAAGTAATGCAAAATATATACATAAACAGTATGTGTCTTAACCAGAAAGAATTCATTTAGCAGCTAGTTTTACTAAGCATGCTGGAAGGTACACAGAAAGGGTTTAAGAAATGGTTCCTAGTCTTGTACTAGTCAGCTTGTAGATGCACACATGTATCCTTCAGCAGTAATGCTTGATATACTGGCCCAGTGCCACTGAAGTTCAGAGTTTTGTTGGTGTGACTGAAGAAGGCCTCAGAAAAGGTAAGATTTAAATACTTTTTTAAACCTGTCTATTAGACTGGAGAAGGAATAACATTTCAGTTGTGACTGGTATGAGCATTGTTACTTGGAGGCATTTAAAAAGATCAGCTTGGGAAGGTAGCTCAGAATTCTTGGCTTTTATTTGATAATACAGAGGTATATGTAGTTAGTTTGTTCAGTTTATGTGTTTGAATACAGTAAGAGGATAAAATGCTGTTGGAAATGATTAATGTGGTAACCAAAAAAGAATTAGAGAAAGAAAGAATGGCATTAAAGTCATTTGAGTTATCAGCATCTAGACTGGAATGACAACAGTGGAGCTGGCAGGTGGAATTAGTTATACGGGATGTGACAGGAAGAGTGGATAAAACCTTTTGACTGACACTGAAGATCATTGACTGATAAATGTCCACCGAAGTGGAGAGGAATATGGCGAGATAACTCAGATATTTTAAAGCTGTGTAACTTAACAGTGGGTAAAATTAAGTTTTTAGGGGACATTTTGAAGAAGGATGGTGTGTTTCCTTCCAACAGATTGAATTTGTGAAGATAGCGGGATTAGCATATGCAGATATTGATGCAAAAATGAAACAGTGAAAGTGAGGACAAAGTCAGAACTGAGTCCATATATTAAAGTCATACTAGTGATTGAATGGTGTGTTGAAGATAGGATATACAGGGTTCAGGAAAGTGGTAGGGGGTGGGGAAGGAACAAATAAACAGCTTTCTGAGGAGAGACATTGTGGCATACTGAATGTGAACATAGGTAGGCTCTGGAGCAGGCTGTTTGGGAAAAACACTGACTCCCCCACTTACTAGCTGGGAAAGCTGGTAAGGTTACCTTTGTATACTTTAGTTCTTTCTTTGTGAAATGAGAATATCAATGGTAGCTCCCATGTGGAGTTGTTAAGAGGATTAAGTGAGGTACCACCTGGAAATCAGAGCAGTACCTGCTATTGGGGTAGGGGGTGGGGGAGGTGTGTCTCTGTTCTATTTCCTATCTTTGAAACTCCTTGCTTTAAACCTTCACAGCATACCACAAAAAGACAAGTGCAGACAAGTACATGACCTCAATGAAGAGGAAGATAAAATTAGGCACAAAAGGCAAGTCGAGAGTTTTCTTACAGTGTTAGATTTAGGAATGTAAACTAGGGTCCCAGACTTCTAAGTTGAGCACTTATTTAATTCCATATTCACTATATGACAATGCTTATAGGAAATGATCTAGAAAGAGCATATTGTCCTGATATGAAATATTAAAGAAAGGAGTTAGTAAAAATTGTCAAAATTTTACATTTAGTTTTATTTTTACTTCAATAGCTTTATTGTACCAGACATACATTGTCCTTGCTGAATTTTAGATCCCATTGCACAAATAATTCTGAATATAATTAATCAGTATAGCTGTTGATGATGATGATGACAATAATAATTATATCATAACTACCACTTTATTTTGAAATGAACTTTCAGTAAAATTGCATGGGGCTTTTTTCGTGTACAATTCTGTGAATTGTAAATCATGTAGACTTCATGTATCCACCACCACAATCAAGAGAGAGAGCAGCTCCATCACTCAGGCAAACTCTCCTCAAACTATCCCCTTTTAGAGTCACGTCCATTGCTCCCCACAAGTTCCTGACAATCACTTATCTCCATTACTTCTGCTTTATCTTTAGAGACTGTCATATAAATGGAATCATGCAGTGTGTAACTTTGTGAGACTGGCTTCTTTCGCTCAGCATAATGCTTCTGAGATTCATCTAAGTTGTTGTTTATATCAATAACTCATTCATTTTTGTGGAGTCCCATTTCATTGTATGGATATTCCATATCCATTCATGTATTGAAGTGGATTTGGGTTTTTCCAGATTGTGATCTTTATGAATGATATTGATATTAACATTCTTGTGCAGGTTTTTGTGTGAACATAAGTTTTTATTTCTCTAAGGTAAATATCTAGAAGTGGGATTACTGGGTCATATGGTAAGTGCACATTTAACTTTATATGAAACTGCCAAACCATTTTTCAGAGTGGCTGTACCATTTTGCATTCCCACCAATGGTGTATGAGAGTTGACTTGCTCTACATCTTTGTCAGCATTTGGTATTGTCAGTATTTCTTGTGATTGTTCTGATAGGTGTGAAGTGATGTCACTCTGTTGTTTTAATGTGCCTTTTCTTAATGGCTAATGTGGCTGAGCATCTCTTTATGTGCTTTTTTGCCATCATTATAGCCTGTTTGCTAAAGTTTCTGTTCACATCTTTGCCATTTTATTATTGAATTGTTTTTCCTTCCTAGTGACTTTTGAAATTTCTTTATATGTGCTGAACACAGTTCTCCATCAGATGTGTGCTTTACAAATATTTTTTCACAGTCTGGAGCTTGTCATTTTATCCTCAGCAGTATGTTTTTAATTGTGCTAAAACTTACATAACATAAAATTTGGTATTTTAACCATTTTTAAGTATTTACTTCTGTGGTATTAAGTACATTAATATTCTGTAACTATAACCACTACCTATCTCCTAGAGATTTTTATGTTATACATATTAAAAGCTACTTTATCTTACCTCGTACCCTCTGACTTCTTGCAACTTCTATTCTACTTTTTATGAATTTGACTACCCTGTACCTCATGTAAATAAAATCATGCAACATTTACTTTTATGATTGGGTTATTTTACTTAGCATAAATGTCTTCATTGCTAGTTTATATTGTGGCATGTGTCAGAATTTCATTTCTTTTTAAGGCTGCATAATATTCCATTGTATATACATAGTGCTTTGTTTAATCAATTCATTCATCAGTGGACACTTCAATTACTTCCATTTTGTAGTTGTTGTGAATAATGCTGGTGTGAATATTGGTGTACAAATGTTTGATATCTGCTTTTAGTTCTTGGTATACATACACAGAAGTGGAATTGCTGGATCTTATAATTCTATGTTTAAGTTTTTGATGAACCTCCCTACTGTTCTCTATACAGACTGTCATTTTGCATTTCTACCAGCAATGCACAAAAGTTGATTTTCAAAAAACAATAAATAAAAAATGGAAGAAATCAATAAATCCCTTAAAGAAAACATAAAAAAGTTTCAGTTCCTCTAAATTCTCAGGAACACATGTTATTTTGAGGGTTTCCTCATTTTGGATAATTGATACTCAAAACAGCATGATGTATCTATAGTTTTGATTTGCATTTTCCTACTAAGTGATATTGTGCATTTTTCATATACTATTTAGCCATGTATCTTCTATGAATAAATATCCATTCAAGTATCTAGATATTAATCACTTCTCAGATACATGATTTGTAAATATTTTCTTTTGTTCTGTGTCTGTTTTTTACTCTTCATATTATTCTTTTATGCACAGTGTTTTCTCATTTGTCTTCTTTTACCTATGCTTCTCTTAGCACATCTAAGACATCATTGCTAAATCTAATATAAAAAAAATTTCCTCTATGTTACCTTCTGAGCTATTATAATTTTTGTGCTGTTTAGGTCCTTGATCCATCTTGAGTTAATTTTTGCATATGGCTTAAAATAAAGATCCTGTCACTTGTTGCTGTTCAATTTTCCCAAGACCATTATTTTTTTTTTGCAAACTGTTCTTTCTTCACTGATAATATTACTGTTAATTTCAAAGATTATCTATCATATGAATACGCATTTATTTCTAGGCTCTTTAGTGGTATATGTGTCTGGCTTTGTGCCAGTAGCATGCTGTTGTTTTGTTTTTGAGACAGGACTTCTATGAAGCCTTGGGTAACTTAGAACTCACACTGTAGACCAGGTTGGCCTTGAACTCACAGAGAGCCATCTGGGATTAAAGTTGTGCACTACCATACCTGGAATGTAGTATGCTCTTTTAATTTTTGTAGTAAACTTTGAAATCGGGAGCAATAATATGTAATACTTATGGTATTTCCCCACATTGTCTTGTTTATTTTTCTGGTCCCTTGAGATTCCATGTGTATTTTCGAGTAGAATGTTTTATTTCTGCAAAATCAAATCATTGACAGTTTGGTAGGGAGTGAATTGAATCTGTAGAGAGCTTTGGCTATTGAGGATTTCTTAACAGTATTAAGTCTTCTAAATGATCATGAGTGCTTATCTGCTATTTGTGTCTTTTTTTTAGGTCTTTCAACTGCATCTTCTAGCTTTCATTGTATAGGTCTTGTTCCTCAGAGAAAATGCTTTGAACTCGTCGAGTTTTTCAGTTGTATGTACAGACATATATCTGTGTAAGAATTAATAATGCTACCTAATACCCGTTGATATAAAAGATCTTTTCTGGTATTTTTTTCTAGTGGTTTTATATAATGACACATTTTACATTTAGACTTGTAATCCATTTTGACTTGGTATTTTTATAACATGAGATCTAAAGTGAGATTGAATTTTTTTCCTATGAATGCTTGAGCACCAGTTAACCAAAGGAATTTCACCTTCCCCACTTTATCTTCACATTCTTTTCAGAAATTATTTGGCCATATTTATGTGTTAATACTTAATATAATAGTGGTGAAAAACTAAAATTTTGTCACTAAAAGTAGAAAAAAATAAAGATATTTACCCACTACTTCTATTTTAAATAGAATAAAAGTAGAAAATTAATATTAAAAAGACACAGGAAATTTATAAATATGCAAAAATATATCATTCTACTAGATAATGAGTGAATCAAAACTAAATCCCATTTTCACTCAAATTCATGACTATGTGTGTTTGTTTATATACAAAACATTCTCTGTTTAGTGTTGAAAATGTTGATATGTCCACTAGTGGTTGCATCATGCAGGTCTTATTTAGGCAACCATATTATTGAGATTTTATGGATATAGCTTCTCATGCCTTTTTAATTGAGGTTTTTAGTTTGCTTATTTTGATGTATTGTGTTATTTTAATTAGATAGGATTTACATCTAATATTTATTTGTTTCTGGAATTAGTTTTGTTAGTATGTCATTTTAATTAACTTTTTTATTTCTCCTCCTATCCACATCATTATGTGTCTGTGTTTATTCTCATCTTGATTTTTTTATTCTTTTTATACTTTACATCCCAAAAGCAGTTTCCCTTACCTTCACTCCTCCTAGCCCCCTCCCACCTGCACCTCCCCTCTCCCCTATTTCCTTTTCAAAAAAAAAAAAAGAGCAGGTTTCCCAGGAATACCGACTGGACACATAATAATAAGTGACAATAAGATTAGGCACAAACCCTCATATCAAGGATGGATGGCACTTTCCAGTAGGAGGAAAAGGGTCCTCAGAGCTGGCAAAGGAGTCAGAGACACCCTCCACTTCCATTGTTAGTAGTCCCACAAGAACACCATTTCCCTACTGCCACTCTCATCCATCCTCCATTTCTGTTCAGAAAAAAATAGACCTACCATGGATATCAATCAAATATGGCTTATCAAGCTGCAGTAAGGGTAGGCACTTCCCCATGTGTTAAGGCTGGGTGTGGTAAACCAGTATGAGGAAGAGAATCCTAAAAGCCAGTAAAAGAGTCAGTGACAGCCCTTGTTCCTGCTGTTAGGAGTCTCATAAGAAAACCAAGCTACACTAGGGCTAGGTCTATGGGCTGTCCGAACTCTGGGTCCTGGTGCTTCAGTCAGTGTTATGGGTGGGCTCCCTCTTGTGGCATGAGTCTCTGGTTGGCCGCTCTCACAATTTCTATGCCACCTTTACCCCAGCATATCTTTTAGACCTGCAAATTTCATGATGCCATTGAGTTTTTTCCTCCACTGAGTGATATTCCATTGTATAAATGAACCACTTTTTCTTTATCCATTCTTCAGTTGAGGGTCATCTAGGTTGTTTCAGGTTCTGGCTATTGCAAATAATGTTACTAGGAACATAGCTGAGCAAGTGGGTTTTTTGTTTTTTGTTTTTGGTATATGATTGGGCATCCTTTGGGTATATTCCCAAGAGAGGTATAGCTGTGTCTTAAGGTAGTTTGATTCCCAACTTTCTGAGGAAATCATCATATTCATTTCTATAGTGGTTGTACAAGTTTGAACTCTCCACCAGCAGTGGAGGAGTGTCCCCCTTGCTCCTCGCCAGCATGAGCTGTCACTTGTGTTTTAACCTTAGCTATTCTGTGAGGTGTAAGATGGAATCTCAGAGTCATTTTGATTTGCATTTCTCTGATAGCTAAGTATGTTGAAGATTATTTAAGTAATTCTCAGCCTTTGACTTTCCTCTGTTGAGAATTCTGTGTTTAGATCTATAGATTTTTAATTGGATTATTTGTTTTTTTTTTAAAGGTCCAGTTTTTTGAGTTCTTTATGTATTTTGAAAATTAGCCCTCTGTCAGATGTGGGCTTAGTGAAGATTTTTTTCTCATTCTGTAGGCTGCCATTTTGTTCTATTGATGGTATCTTTTGCCTTAGAGATTATAATGTTGATCTTAGTAACTGTGATACTGGTGACCTGTTCAAGAATTTATCTCTTGTGCCAATGTGTTCAAAGCTATTTACCACTTTCTCTTTTATTATGTTCAGTGTATCTGGATTTATGTTGAGGTCTTTGATTCACTTAGATTTAAGTTTTGTGCAGGGTGATAGTAATGGATATATTTGCAGTCTCATAATACTACCATCCAGTTATGCTAGCACCATTTGTTGAAGATGCTGTCTTTTTTTCCATTGTGTAATTTTGACTTCTTTGTCAAAAATTGGGTGACCATGGTGTGTGGATTTATGCTCAGGCCTTTGATTCACTTCCATTGATCTACCTGTCTGTTTTTATGCCAATGGCATGGTTTTTTATTACTGCGGCTCTGTAGTAGAGCTTTAAATCGGAGATGGTGATGCCTCTATAAGTTTCTTTATTGTACAGAATTGTTTTAGCTATCATGGGGTCTTTTGTTTTTCCATATTTGAGCATTGTTTTTTTCAAGGTCTGTTAACTTACTAGTTCTTCTTTCCCTCCTCTGAAAAAATAGTTTTGATGGATAAAAACTTTTGGTTCACAGCATTTTTCTTTCAACTTGTTGAATATGGTATTTTATTGCCTCTGGCCTCTGTGGTATCTTATAAGTCAGTTGTTAACTTTACTTGGATCCCTTTCCTTGAGATGAATCTCTTGAGTTACTATTTTAAAGATTCAGTCTTGGGCTGGAGAAACAGCTTAGTCAATAAAATAATTGCCAGGCAAACATGAAAACTTGAGTTAAACCCCAGAACCCACAGAAAAAAAGCTGAACATAATGGCCCATGTTTGCAGTTCCAGGGCTGGAGAAGCAAAGATAGGTGGATCTCTGAACCACCTAGCTGCCTAGCCAGCCTCGCCTTCTAGAAGAACTTCAGGCCAGTGAGAGATCCTGTCTCAAAAAGCAAAGTGGATGACTCCTGAGGAACAGCAATGAGGTTTTCCTGTGTCCTATAAATGTATGTGCTTATGTGTACATGCAAACCCCCAACATGTGAGTACCTCCTCATGAACACAACGTGTACATATGCTCATGTACAAACACACAAAAAAATATTTACTCTTCAAATTCCCCTTGGGTAATTTGGATGTATATATCTAGGTGTATGTCTCTTTGAGTTTATTCTACTTTGATTCTGTTGAGCTTCTTTTATGTGTAGATTATCCATCAATTTGGTAATGTTACCACTGTTGCTTTCTTGAAATGTTTTTTGTTTTGACTTCTGAGAGTCTGCATCTGTTTCCATCAGTTACTGGATGAAGGAAGAACATCCTATGATAACAATTAGGAGAGTCAACAGTCTGATTACTGGGGAAGGCCAGTTCAGGTGTCCTCTTCACCATTGTTAAGAGTCTTAGCTTGGGTCATCCTTGTGGATTCCTGGGAGGTTCCCTGGCACCAGGTTTCTCCCTAACCTCAAAATGGCTCCCTCTGTCAAGATATCTGCTCTCTTTGTCTAATCCAAGAGGGTTAATCATCTGCTTTGTCCTTTGAGGCTGTTAATATTTCCTTGTCCTTATTTGTTTTTCCTTCCCAGACTGGATTATTGGCCTCTGAGTAGATAGTGGGGTTATCTTCAAGTTTGTAGAATCATTCTTCTGCTGGCTTAAATCTGTTAATTCTGTTAACGAAATGTTTATGTCAGTTACTTTACGTGCAACTCGAGAATTCTACTAGGGCCTTTTTTTGTTTCTTCTGCTTGCTTTTAGTTTCTATTTTATCAGATGGTCTAAATTTTCCCTTCAGTTGTTTAAGGAATTTAGAATGACTGTTTAAATTTTTGTCTAGTTAACCTAACAAACATGATTCTCTTCATTTTCTCTTCCTTTGCATAGGCCATACTTTCTTCTTCCTTTATGATATATTGCATTTTTGTTGAAAATTAGAGATTTTAAATAATATAATGTGGTAATTCTTAAAATCAATCCACCATCGCTACTACCCCATGGATTTGTTGATGTCACTATTTAGTATAATTTTTTTGTATTTAATTCTAAAAATTATGTTTTTTCTCTGCTTCCTTAACAACAAAATTATGCTTTAATAATTGAAGAGAGGTCTCTTAAATGTCTTGAACTAGAATGTCCATCATTTTTTGCTTGAGGGTCCATGATTATGTAGCTTGGAACAGTCTTTCATTACTCAAGCACTTGACAGCTGTTCCTTAGACTTCATCTTCTACTCATGCAAGCCTCCCTGTCAGCCCAAATTGAGATACTAGTGTCATCTGAGATCATAGCTGTCTGTGCATACACATGACTTTGTATATATATGTTCATTTCCTTCCAGATTCTTGGGAACATGGCTGAGTTTTTCAAAGCCTGGTTTTCCTTTTAAGTTTCTACATTTTTATTTATGTATTCTTTGAAAAATTCATACATGTATACAGTATATTTTTGATCATACCTGCCCCTCTCCCCCTTTATCCTTCCTGTACTCCTTCCCCGAATGTTAACTTCCCTGTCTCTCTTAGTTTCTAATAACCCATTGAGTCTAATTGCTGCTGCTTATATGTGCATGGGTATAGGACTGTCTACTGAAGCATAGGCAACCCACTAGGGCCATATCCTTTAAGAAAAGTGATGCTCCCTCCCCTAAGAACCATTAATTACCAATAGCTCCTCAGCTAGGGGTAGGGGCTCTTGTTCCCTGTCCCCTCCATACTGGAATGTTCACTGTCTTGATCTCTGCAGGATCTTTTCGCTGGCTCTTTGTTACTCTCAGCTGTTAATTCTGTCTCAAGCAGATGTACTATTATACAGTCCCCACCAATTAATTTTGACAAATGCCCTAGGCATGGACTATTCTTTCAGCATAGAATGCAGTCATATCAAAGACAGGTCAGTCCTCAGAATGTAGCTTTCCCTCCAGGTACTAAGCACATGAAACAGTACAGATTCTCTGAAGATGGAGTTTGTTGTAATATTCTAAAACAGTTCTGCCCATCTAGGTTCAGCTGCCTGCTGGCTTACAGCTTCTATAATGGCAGGAATGTTGTTTTTTTATTTAGGGCTGTGAAACTAGAGCAAAAGAGATGGGATTATGGGAACTTGAAATGCTACAAACCTTACTAATCTTACTTTTTCTTGAAACACTGCTCCATGTTTTATTGCAAGCATTTAATTTACTTCCAAAATTGATTTTGTCATTTTCCCCCAATGTTCTTTTTGCTTTTAGGACACAGATTTTTAGAGGTTTTCACTGTAGCATTCCAGAATTGCTTTCTTGCCATCATTTTACCTCTATCCTATTTATATTATTACATTTGGGAAAGAGTAAGCTTTTACAGCATAGAGTTGGGTCATTTTATTCTACTTTATTGAGTTAGCATTTACTGCATACCATAAAACTCATTCCTTAAGTGCACAATTTAGTGATTTGTAGTAAATTTACAGAACTCATCAACCATAACAACAATCTAGTTTTAGGACATTTCCATCACTTCAAAGACTGCTATTAGTTATTGTTTATATTCCCAACTTGGGCAGCCACCAAGCAAATATCCATCCCTATGGGTTTACCTATTTGGGACATTTTATATAAATGATTCATATAATATATGGTACCCTCTACTTTAGTATAATGTCTTTATTGTGTCTAGAACATTATGTCTAGAACTAGTATTTTTCCAATATTTCCTGAGGGATTCTGTGTGCATGCTGAGAACATCTTCAACCCTTAACCATGTACTTTGCATTCTCAAATGCTTACATTTCTTGCTTACACAAAGCCTCATGGTTAATCAAAAATGACACAATATGACTTTTTCAGATCTTTTCCTGAGCATGCACAACCAGTTTTCAGGTAGTCTATATATGTATATGGAAATATGGTAGGCATTTTAGAGCCTTAGATAGGTATCTTATTTCCTGGATTTTGCCCTCTTAAGCTTTTTATTAACTGGTATTTTCTCCAACTCTTATCTACTTCCACAGGTGTCTGTGAAACTCAGCAATTACCTGTGAACATTTTCATCACAAGTTCCTAGAAAAAAATAGACTGTTAGCACTTGCTTTGAAGTTTGCTCAAATAGTGTCCCTTGAATTTCCTGAAGGCCACCAGATGGGTCAAGTGATGACTGCTCTCTGGGAATAGTACTTCCAAGGGGCGGCTGTCTTGCTTTTTTTTCCTGCCCTCTATTGGTGGCCCTGTTGTCTGTTTTGTTTTTTTCCCTTTGCTTTCAAATCACAGGCTTTCAAGGTTAAGCACTGAAATAGGAGTTGGAATGGAAGTAGGGCAGATTAAAGCAGTGTAAAACTCATTATTTTTGCAGAGATGCAGCTATTCTTCCTAAGAAACCTTTCTCCAGGTTGTTGTAAGCCTTTGACTATTTTCTAGAATTGTAAGAGTTGGTTCTGACAATTTTCTTGTTGCTTTTGTGGAAGAGGTGCTTCAAAGGTTCCTACTCTGCTATTTTTCCTGACACTATCTTTATAGCATAGTTCAAAGCTCTGAAGTTTGTGATTTTGTTGACATTGTAAGCTCCTGTTTTTAGGACTTCTGGTTTTGATCCTATGTTGAAGATTTCTTTCTAACTCAAAGTTAATATCAATTTTCTCCTGGGTTCTAAAAGACTATATTTTCAGCTCACATTTAAGTCTATGGTCCATTTTAAATTACTTTTGGCATATAATAGAGATTTTATGTTCATCTGGTTGCACATACCTATGTGTGTGCGCGCACACACAGGTTATGTACAATTGACATTACATATGAAAACACTGCCAGCTCACATTAAAAAAAAAAGCTGCCTGCTCTACAATGATATCAAGATATTGTCTTGACATCATTGTAAAAAATCAGTTTATCACAGGTATTATAGTATAACTTTTTCCTTTCTGTTTCTTTCCTTCTTGTTGTATTTGATAGGGGTCTCATGCAATCCAGGCTGGCCCTAAATTTACTATATTAGCCAAGGATGATCTTGAACCTTGTCTCTTCTTCTTTCCAAGTACTGGGATTATAAGATGCTAAGTCTGGCTTTCTTTCTACTTTTGAGAAATTTATTGAGTTTTTTAGTTTAGATTCTAGGCCTTTAACCAATTAACTATCTGTTATTGTTTGTTATTCACAATGTTCAAATAGACCATACATTCTCAACAGATTTTGTAACTCTACTTTGGGTTAGACCAGGTAGACTTTATAACTGTACTTCATGGGATAGACAGAGTGAGGGATGTTTATTTCATCCTACCTAGAAACAAAAGTTCTAATACTGATACTTTTTAAGACTTTTTGGGTCAGTCATTGTGCTAAATACTTATTTTGTAAACTAATGCATTTAATTCTGGTAACAGCCCTATAAGATTTGATACTATTACGCCTATTTTACAGATAACAAAATTGATCTTCTAAAGAGAATAAATGACTTGACCAAAATCACAGTTATTAATTAACCAGGCTGTCCCTTAAATATACCATCTTCAGAAAAAAATCAGTGCTGCTTTGATTTTGGCATTTGCGTATATTTCAAAAGGCCATATCTTGAAATGAATTTTTTTTCTTTGCAATATGATAGATTTAACTTCTGGCTTCTGGTATACCACTGAGTATACTTGTGCTACTGAGCTGTATATTTAACTCTTGAGAAAAACTCTCTTTTGAACTATGCAATATCATTTTTAAATGAAATTTATGGAAAAACCAAGATGTATTATTTCTAGAAATATACTTCTGAAATTAACAGTAGCATATACTCTCTAGCCATGATATTTTCATTTTGTTATTTTTTTTCTTTTATGAGACAGTCTTACCATATTATTCTGACAGGCCTGGTACTTGCTTTGTAGCCCAGGCTGACCTTGAACTTTTGGCAATCAACTGATCTTAGCTTCTTAAGTGCTAAAGATTACTGGCATGCACCGTCATGCTCAGCTGCAGTCCTTTTCTTACCTTACCAGCTCTCAGAGTCTTAGACTTGTTATACCATGTCTTTAATAATGTTAATATCTTTAGTTCTTTTACCTTTGTATTTTGTAATCTCTCATCTGTTCCTGGTTCCTTTTCTTTCCTCATCTCATTTAGATTCAACCTTAGGGAAGCATTCTTTTTGCTTTCTTGTCTATGTATTATGCCTTCTTAGGAAAGTCTCAGCCAATGGTCTTCCTTTAGCATGCCTTGCAAGCACTAGAGACAAATTATGTAACTTTTGTTCATTAGTACTTCGACAATTTCCTCATCTCTGTCTCCTAGTCCCTGGCCAGCTCTCTATTTCATTCCTTATCAGGGCTATTGTAGATGTTCATTCATTTCTCCTATTCTTTTTTATTGTTTTTAAAAGATATCTTTTGGTCTAATTTAAAAGAAGCCAGAACTTTCATCTGATTCTTCCTCCTGCACTCAGCTAACTTTTGCTTTCTCATTGTTCTCCCTTTCTTCCCATGTTTCTCAGAAATAGGGGAGTCTTTAGTGCTTAATGCTAATCTTTATACTCCAGTGCTGGATTCTATCCTTATCTCCAGTGGACTTCAGTCACTCCTCTTCTCTTTTGAGGACTTTCATAATAATCATTTCGTCACTTGCCGGTTTCCCAAGTACATACTCCTGCTATCTAAAGAACATGAAAAATGGAGGGAAAGATCCTTAAGCATTTAAGATACCTGAACAAACACGAAAAAACACTTAGTTTTTTGTCTCTCACTATATATTGTAACTAACAGCTAAAAGATGAAATATCAGTCCAGAGAGTCAATGAGCTCCCAGTAGCTCAGGTCAACTGTCTCCATGGGTTTCCTAATCATGAACTCAACCCCTTTGCTTGTATAATCCCTCCTCCCTCTCTTTGACTGGACTAGGAGTTCAACCCAGTGCTTAGCTGTGAATCTCTGCATTTGTTTCCATCAGTTGCTGGATGAAGGTTCTAAGATGACAATTAGGGTGATCATCAATTTGATTACAGAATAAGGCCAGTTTAGGTGCTCTCTCCACTACTGCTTAGAGTCTTAAGTGGGGTCATTCTTCTGGATTCCTGGGAGTTTCCCTGATACCAAGTTTCTTCCTAACCACAAAATGGCTCCCACTATTAAGATACCTCTTTTTTTTGCTCTCCCTCTATGTCTCTCTCCCAACTCGATCATCCCATTCTATCCTGTTCTCTTCCCACCTCTTCTTGCCCCCCTTGCATACTTCCAGTTCTCACCAAACTAGACCCTCTAAATGTGGGTGACAGTTGCATGGCTTGAGCAGTTTGTGGGGCATCTGGCAGTGGGACCAGGATTTCTCCCTAGTGCATGAACTGGCTTTTTGGAGCCCATTCTCTATAGAGGAACACCATGCTCAGCCTTGATACAGAGGGGAGGGAGTGGGTCCTGCCTCAACTTGATATGCTAGACTTTGTTGAGTCCCCATGGGAGGCCTTACCTTTTCTGAAGGGTGAATGGGGGGATAGGGTGAGGTAGAAGGAAGCTGGGGGTGAGAAGGAGGAAGTGAGGAAGAGGGAACTATGGTTGGTATGTAAAGTGAAAAGAAACATTTAAATAAAAACTTTTTCTTAAAAAAATGAAATATGAAAATGTTTCAAGAGAGCCAGGATTATATGTATCTGTTAATATTTTTGGCATCTAAGTAGGAAATAATTTCTGATTTTTGTTTTCAATGAAAAATTTAAAACATGCAGAAAAATAAAAGACTTCTCACAAATAACCATTATATCACAATCTATATTGTACTATTGATCTATCTTATCATCACATATCTAATTGGTATTTATATGCACATATCAGTTCATTTTACTTATAAATGCATTTTTTAAAAAAGATGTTGATATAGACGTATTCTCCCCAGTGCATCAGCATGCATATTGTTAGCTATAGTTAAACATTTATTTTGATTCTGTCTTTATAAAATTTGCATGTTATTAAATATACTAACCTTAAGTGTTCATCTGGCTATTTCTAGACAATATATACTTGTGAATGGTGATATACTGGTAAGAACATGCATCTGTCTCTTTAGGCAATGGTTTGTATCATTTGTCTCTCTCCAACATAATTTGTACAAGAATTTTCTATAATCATATTAAATTTCTAAGACTGCTAATAAGCTCACATAAATCTGATTTTGTATAACTGAAATCTACTTCCTTCACAGTTTTGGAGCCAAATCAATGTGTTGATGGGTCAGTGTTTCTGTAGGCTTAAAGAGCATATCTGTCCTGACTTTTCTAGCCTCTGCTATTTGCTGATGCTCCTTGATGTTCTGTGACGTGGGTAAAACACATCATTCCATTTTTACCTCTGTCATCAAAATGACGTTCTCTTTGTTGTCTGTGTGTCTTCATGTTACCTTTTGAATATAGTAGTAGTTAGATTTGACCCTAACCTAACCCAGTTTGGCTTATAATTTAACAACTGGTATAAACATTATTAAATAATACCAGTTTGAGGTTCCAAGTAGAGATAAATTTTAGAGGTATTCTGTTCAACATAGTACATTCTGTCTTTCTGGCCTCTAAAAATCCAGATTCATTCCAGTGCATGCAACATACATATAACCCCTCTCAAGTGGCGTTTGCATATAAACTCAAAAAGTCTTACATCTCATCATTTAAATTGCCTAAATCCAGTGTAAATGAGGTTCAGGATATAGTATATCCTGAAACAAAATTTCTTTCTTTCTACCCAGAGATTAATGTAATTGAAAATTAAGTTATGCTATTCAAATACATGTAGGACAGGCATACAATAGACAGCCGCATTCTTAAAGGGCAAGAAAGAAGAAATAAGGAGATTACTAAGCAAGTTAATCACCCAACAGGACAAATTTTATTTCTTAGTCATGTTCTGGACTCTTTCTCTGGCCTCTGTGACTGCGTCTTTGCTTTTGAAATTACTCTTTCTTCTTTTTGTCTCATGTCTGTCTCCTGCCAGGCTGCCACTGGTTCTGCTGGTACAGAATTATCAGAAGAAGCCTTGTCAATCTTGAGGAAGTCAAGGGGTTCATGCTGTTAGACCTAAGGTTCTCTGCAGATCCTTCTTAGATAATCCTGTCTCTATCCCTGGCTTTTGCTGATTAAACCTATGAGTCATACTCTTAATATCTTCAGTAAAAGTATGTCTAGCCACAGCCTCTGCCTCTTTTTCAAATCATGCTGTTTAGATAGGCCCAGGATTTTCTAGATCATCAAATGCTGATTTCTTTTTTCTTAATAACATTTCAATTTACATCTTTAATGTTAGGGTTTTGTAATGAGCATCAAGAAGAAATAGCCCTTCTCTTTGGATGGCTCCTCAGCTACATTTTTTCCCAGTAGCTTGGAACCAATTCAGCTCAATTTTTGACACTGCATAACAAAGAGCTTTTTTCTTCCAATGTCCAATAATGTTCATCCTTTTCTCCTAAGGCCTCTCTAAACATTCTTTTAACATTCCTAGCTAGAGAACAATTCAGGATGAGTATGTACACATGCATGCATAGATACATAGTTTTAGGGTTACATGAGCTTTCTCTACTGTTCACTTTTTCACTTTTTCAAAGTCTTTACTAGAACTGCCTTTAAGATCTGTGTTTCTCAGAGATCCACATCCAAGCACCAGGCTGAGCTCCTGGAGTCCAGTCAAAGAGACAGAAGAGGAATGTTCATCCATATGAGCATGGCGAGGAGGCAGTCAAGATCACGATCGAAAATCTACAGAGACAATTGAGCTTGATTATGAACTTTAGACTGACAGCTGTGGAGCCTGCATAGGCCTGGAGGCCCTCTGTGTAAGAGAGTCAGTTGTGTAGCTTGGTCTGTTTAAAGGGCCCCTGGCAGTGGGATCAAGATCTATCCCTGGTGGATGAGCTGGCCTTTTGGAGCCCATTCCCTATGATGGGATGCCTTGCTAGCCATTGATGTAGGGGGGAGGGACTTGGTCCTGCCTTAACTGAATGTACTAACTTTGCTGACTCCCCATGGTAGGCCTTACTCTTTTGCAGGAAGGGGGGGGGGTCTAGGCGGAACAGGAGGAGGGATGAAAGGGGATCTGTGTTTGGTATGTAAAATAAAAACATTCTTTTAAACAAAGATCTGTGTTTCTCAAACAGATCAAGCCACATAACTGTAATCCAAATTCAAAGATCCTAGTTTGGCCCATGTAGGTTCCCCCAACTGTCAGTCGAGAATCTGTGAGTTCCCACTAGCTCTGGTCTGTTGTCTCTGTGGTTTTCCCCATCATGAACTTGACCACTCTTGCTCATATGATCCCTCCTTTCTCTCTTCAACTGAACTCCAGGAGCTCAGTCCAGTGCTTGGTTGTGAATTCTCTGCATCTGCTTCCATGAATGTGGGTTCTATGATGACAAAATTAGGGTGGGGTGACATTTGTGTGACTTTATTTGTTTGAGGGGCCCCTGGCAGTGGGACCAGGATTTATTCCAGGTGCATGAGCTGGGATTTTAGAACCCATTTTCTATGATGGAATACCTTACTCAGCCTGGATTGGAAGGGGGGCTTGGTCCTGCTTTTGGAATGCTAGATGTTTTGACCTCCCAAGGGAGGCCTAACTCTCTCTGAGGAGTGGATAGGGGGTGAAGAGGGGAGAGTGGAAGAAGGGGAGAGAGGGAGGAAGGGAAAACTGCAGTTGGTATAAAGATGAAAAAGAAAAAAATCTGTGTTTATCCCAGTGGACTCCTGAAGGACATTTGGGCTTGTATTATGGAAAATATCAATTTTTCCCAGGCTTTACTCATTACTCAGCCCCAAAGCCAGTTCTTCACTTTTATATATTTGTTGAAGCATCATTGCATTTCCTACCCTAAAACATGTATTAGCTTCCTAGGATTATCATAATAAAACAACATGAATAGAATTCTAATGGTTTTGAAAGTACAAAAGGAAAAGGAAAGGTGTTGTTTAGGTTTCTTCCCTCTTAAAGCTCTGTGGGGGAATTCCTTTGCTGTCTCCTAACTCCTGGTGACAAACCTTTGCTCTTAGCATTCCTATCACTGCTTCTGTAATCACATGACATTTTTCTTCTGTGAATGTGGCACTATGTCTTCATTTGCCTTCTTATAAGAACACCAATCTTGGGACTTGGGCCCTCCCCTAATCTATTATGTTTCATATAGTTGATTAATGAAATCTTGATTAATTATATCTGCAAAGAACTCATTCTCAAATGAAATTCTGAGGCTTTGGGATGTTTTTAAACCCAGGATATTTATTACTACCTCTTCCTCATCTCTCATTCATATTTGTACACACTACTTTTAAATAAGATTGATCTTGCTGAAGAGTACTTCAAGCTTGATATTCTTTTTTTTTTTGCTTTTATTTTATTTTTTTTCTTTATTTTGTATTTATCAAAAAAAAAAAGTAAAAAGAATTTTTAAAAAAATGCCGAAGAGTTAACAATAACTATACAGAGGATAATAATCATAAGCATGGCTTATCAAGGGTGGAAATGCAAATAAGATTACTACACATATATTTTCTTTGTGTTCAGCTTTCCCTCTGAATTTTTTTTTCCATCCCTGTATATCCTTATTGAAGGTCTCTTCCCCCTCCCACCCCATCTGATCATTTTTCT